>NW_012194875.1:553566-594898 GCF_000504015.1 Erythranthe guttata | reverse complement strand
GATACTAATACTAATACACATACACGTACCAATACTAATACTAATACTAATAATAAAACTAATACTAATACTAATATTGATATTGATAATAATACTAATACTAAGAATAAGAATAATATTGATAGTAATACTAATAATAATATTGATACTTACATTGATAATGATAGTTATATTGATACTAATACTAATACTAATACTAAGACTAATACTAAGACTGCTATTGATACTAATACTAATAATAATATTGATACTTATAGTGATACGAATAGTGATATTGATACCAATAGTAATACTCATACTAATTATTAAGACTAATACTGATACTAATAACAATAATAATTTTGATACTGATACTAATACTTATACTCATACTGATACTCATAGTAATATTATATTAATACTAATATTAATACTGATACTGATATTGACACTAATATTGATACTCATAGCAATATTAATATTAATACTAATACTTATACTAATACTGATACTAATATTGATATTGATACTGATACTAATATCGATACTCATACTGATACTCATAGTAATATTAATACTAATATTGATAGTCATATTGATACTTATATTAATACTCATACTCATACTTATACTCACAATCATACTGATACTCATACTAATACTCATACTAATACTGATATTGATATTGATACTGATACTGATAATGATACTGGTACTGATATTTACTTGATACTGATACTCATACTGATACTGATACTGATATTGATACAAATGATGATACTGATACTGATACTCATACTCATACTAATACTGATACTGATATTGATATAAATGTTGATAGTGATACTGATGCTAATACTGATACTGATACGGATACGAATACTGAGACTGAAACTGAGACTGATACTGATATTGATACTGATATTGATACTGATAATGATACAGATATTGATATTGATATTGATACTGATATCGATACCAATACCGATACTGATGCCGATACTAATGCCGATACTGATAATGATACCGATACTGATATTGATATTAATACTGATATTTAGACTAATATTAATATTAATATTAATACTAATATTAATACTAATACTAAAACTAATATTAATACTAATACTAAAAACTAATATTAATACTAATACTATTACTAATACTATTACTAATACTATTATTAATCCTAATATTAATACTATTTCTAATACTAATATGTTAATATTGTTAATGATAATGCTAATGTACATATTCTAATGCTAATATTAATTTTAATGTTAATGTTAATCAGGATATGTCTCTTATGCTGATTATAATTGTAATACTAATATAATCCAAATCCTTATCTTATTCCTAATCCTATTCATAATACTAATCATGTTTCTAATCCTAAACCTATTTCTAAAATTAATTATAATCCTAATAATTTTACTACTAATAATACTTATGCTATGCTAATGTTAATTCTAATTATAATTCTAACCATATTAATCCTAATTTTAATGCTAATCATAACCATAAAACTAATACATGTCACTAATTGTAGTACAAATCAATAATCATAATCTTAATTATAATTCTAATAATAATATTAATTATAATACTATATTAATCCGAATCCTAATCCTAGCATTAATACTAATACTAATTCAAAGAATATTAATTATAATCCTAATTCTAATGCTAATACTAATCACAATCCTAATTATGATTTTGCATCAATGTTTTTGCAATTATCTATTATTTTGTATCAAAAAAAAAAATTCTATTCAATCTCGCAACTTTTATATCAAATTCCTTATGTGTGGTACCTGAAACATCAAGAAAAACATATTAAATATATTAGAAATTAATATTTAATTATATTATCAAACTCACATTAATATTATTTAAAATAATATAAGGGTTTAAGCAAACGTTAAGACGTAATAACGATAATCGTTGTTAATAGGATAAATTACGAAAATCCTCATGAACTAAGGCTAAATTACGGAAATCAACCCCACCTATCGGTAATTACCAAAATCCCCCAGATGTTTGTTTATGTCTTACACGACCCCCTTATAGTGTGATTTTTTACGGAATCTTTTTTATTCCACGTAATATCCCAAAAATTGTGGATTCTACCCTTGATGACATGACATTTCTTTTATCTTACTTTTTAAATACAAAAATTACCCTTAAGGGAGGTATAGTAATACTAAAAAGTTGTGAAAAAGTTATTTAAGAAGAATAAATATTTCGTGTAAAGTCCTCCTCAGGGTAATTTTTGTCTTTAAAAAGTACCATAAACAAATGTCGCGTGCATGGTAGAATCTGCATTTTTGGGGGAATATTCCATGTAATAAAAAAAAATCCGTGAAAAATCATACCGTAAGGGGGTCGATGTAAGACGAAAACAAACTTCAGGGAGATTTTGGTAATTACGAATATAATATTAATTAGTAAAAAAGATAAATGTATAATATCAAATGATTTATTCTGCAATATTTTTTTTTATATAAATCCAAGTTTATGAATTAAAATACAAAATTTTCGTAACACCGTCAATCATACAATTATAATAAGTGAAGATTTTAAATAGAATTTAAATAAATTTAAATTAAATTAATTACTATTAAAATTAAATTAAAAAATAAAAACTATTTAGAGTTTCCAAGAAAGTTGATATATTCAGTGTATTTTATAAATGGTATGATATAAATATATAATAAAATAATTAAATATCTTTTTACTTTGGAAAATGGTGACATGTTTTTTGATGATTTATTTTCACCAATCAATTTGCCACGTGGGATGAAATTGAATACATGTCACCAATTGAAATTGACAAATGTCAATCAATTAGGTGTGGAATTCAATATTATATAGATTGAATTGGCTTATGGGGTTACACTAATTAATTATGTGATTATCTTAATAAAATAACTGAAAACTCTTGGGTTAATTAAATTTTATTATTAAATTTATTTATATTATAACATAAAAAAATTACAAAATAAATAATAAATTGTAATTATATATTTTTTTAATTTTTATATGTTGTTTTTATATTATTATATATAAATAAAAATAAATAAAAAGAAGGCTGGCGAGTCGGCTCGTGAGTTCATAAACAACTAAAAAAATCTCAAGCTCGATTTGTCAAAAAGATCAAGCTGGAAAAACTCGACATCGAGTTCGAGTTTTTTTTTTCGAGTCGGCTCATCGAGCTAGCTCACGAGTCAGCTCAGCTCGTTTACCACCCATAATGTGGGTCGCACGATCGAGAGGAAAATTAGATGATAAGTGGATCTTGATTCAATATCTCTAATTCAATTTCAAATTTGCTAATAAAATCGGATTATGATCAATTTTATTCCTAATTTTGAAATTGCCATTAGAATCATGAAATTAACTACTCTAATTATCAATTAGACACATAATTACTTTTAATTATTAGTTAAGAAATTAATATTATGATTATTTATTTATTTATTTATTTATTTATTTATTATACTTGTAAGAGAATTCAATCGAATTTTTTCTATGATTCATCGTGAAATTACATGTCTACTAATAAATTTGTATGTATAGAATGCTTCGAATATTAGAAAATATACTTAACCTACACTTAAAACTACATATATGTATATATATATTTCTAAAATCTTACTTTGATAAATAATCCATACTAGTAGTAGTGGATTAGTAAAATATTATAGAATTTGTGCATGCATTACAAAAATTGAAAAATATATTCTTAAGTTTTTTTGTATTCATTAGTTTGTTGGATAAGTTTATAGTTCTTATATTCAATCTTGTTAATTTTGAATTATTGATTGTACGATAGAATTCTTTATGTTTTAAAATTTCAAAGTTATTTATAAATTAATAATAATAATAATAATAATAATAATAATAATAATAATAATAATAATAATAATAATAATAATAATAATAATAAATACTGATAAAAATCAAGTTTAATAATATTAATAATACAAGACCAGTTTGTTGTACATTGCATTAGATAAAAAATAAGGCAATGATGGAAAAATGGTTAATGTCAATCCCTTCATTCAAAATTGATATAACTTGACATATACACCAACGAAATTTATTTGCTTAAAAAAAAAAAAAATAGCATTAGATATAACCAATCTTTTAATTATTATTAATAATGTTATTATTTTTATGTATTTTCTTATGGTTTCATATGTCTATGAACTCTGTTAAATTTTATATCCAAATTCTTATTTAGAATTTGTGATGATTTTTATCTTGTAATGTTTTTCGAATAGACTTATTTTATTTCTTGCAAATTGACTAATAATATAATATACTATAAGTTGAAATAAATTAACAATAATAATATCAAAGCACTTCACCTGGTTCATCTACAAAAGTCACCCCTGCACCACTTCACGTGAATCCATCCGGGAATAAGTAATGGTTGGTTTTTATTGTTTGGTGTGAGAATGTGTATAATAACTGGTTTATTTTAGGAGGGAAATATTTTGGAGGGAAAGTTAATAGGGGTATAGATGTAATAGACTATAAATAATAATAAAAAAAAAATCAATTTCTGGCCGGCCAGATTCTGGCCATTTAGCATTGTCGGTGGAGCAAACTGTCATTAGTTAATGTGATGGCGCGGAAAATTTAGCATATAAATTGCAAGTAAAAATCATTAAAATATGAGAGTCTCGAGGCAGATAATTATAAATAAAATAAAATCACATGTCAATTGTTAATGCCAAGAAAAAATCATTAAAAAATTAGCCTCGAGGAAGACGATTAATAACATAAAGGATAAATTACAAACACCCTTTAATTATGATTAAAAAATTAGCCTCGAGGTATGGTTAATTTATGAAAAAATTCCTCTTGTTTGGATAATTACATCTACCCTTTTAATTATGATTTTTTCTTGCACCTCCATCCTTATGGTGTCAAATCCAACATAATCATCTAGATTCTGTGAAATGTGCTCTAGTCTGTACTCGTTTTGTATAAAAATACAGTTTTTTATGCACCACAATCTGATATATACAAACCATCTTGCTTCAAAACGTAGAGTTCCAATAAGATAAAAGGGTACAAAAGTGATAATATTCTATATAATCTCGAAGATTCTACTAAATTTGATGAGTTGAGGGGGTGGTTGTAATTATCCAAACAAGAGGGGGGGTTTCGTAATTTAACCATACCCCAGGGGTGGTTGTAATTTACCCTAAAATAAAATATAATACACACGAGCTCTACATTTTCGGTAATTCGTCACGACCAATTAACACTAGTAAAAAAATATTTTTTTATTACGACCATTAATCGTAGCAAAATGTATCAAATTCATAGTAAAAAAGCTTTATTTACTACGCATTTGCTACGGATTTGTTCCGTAGCATATACGGGCGTGACAAAAACTTTGCTGCGGTAAATAACCGTACCAAATATTTTTTTTACCACGGTAAATTCTAGTATTTACTATGACTTCAAAATTGTTCCTTTGTAAAAAGTACCTTTTATTACGGCTTTTTACTGTAGCAAACAATTTCATTTTAAAAAAATAAATTCTAATATTGTAACTTCAATTGTAGTTATTATTTTATGACTATATAGTCTCTTTCCATGGAAATTGTGAGTTAATTATATTCTAACAAAACCGAACAAACATTTAAATTCCAATGAACTTAATAATTTCTAAATAAAAAAAATTAATAATTAACTAAAGGGGTCAATTATATTATTTTTTGTGCAAGAATTATATCTGAATTATTTGAAATGAGTTATAGTGGGATTGGAACTCAGAATTTTTTATTTATGTTAGAATTTATTTCGTGCAGATATAAATTATTTGTGTCAGATTCAGTTTTTCGTTACTGTTGCGTGAAGTGTTGCAACAGTTCGTGAAGCAGTTCGTAAAAACAGAAATAAACGAGACACAAATTTTAATGTGGTTCGGATACAATTGTACCCTACATCCACGGGGACCTGCAAATAAAATTTACTAATTTTTAGTTTTACGAATACAATGATAGGACTTAATCGAAATGCAAAGACTCCCTCTTTGTCGACGTCGTTCTTGTAAACTACGATGAATTATAAATCTTCAATTTGCAGCACGTCCCTTGCTCCGCACGGTTGAACTCCCTTCAACGCTGAATCCCTCAGTCGGCGGATCGATCTCCTCCCGAGATCTGTTTAAGCCCCTCTCCCGAAGAACCGATCTTCTTTTTGTATAGAAGAAGCAAACTTGTGATACTCCTTGAATCTTGGTGTCTTCAACACAAAGCCTTGAAGCCGGTATATTTTCTATGAAAATCACGTATCACGATGGAGCAATAAAAACGAGAGGAAAAAAAATTATTTTCTCTTGAACTTCTCTCGATAAAAAGACGTCAATAAAATAACGAGAGTAACGACAAATATCCTCTGTAAATTTTTCTCTCCAAGAAGACGTGCAACACCAACAAAGAAACGGGAGATTTGTTTCTCTCAAAAAGACGCGCAATTAAACGCCATGTTGTGCTGCTTCTTATATTCTATGAAAAAATAAGAATCCTGTAGAAAAAAACAAAGCCCATTAGGGTTAGTTTCAATCTCACGTAAAGAAAAGGAATTGTGTAACAAGGAAAGTCTTTGTCAAGGAAATTCCTTGTTAACACATCACTTATACAATTAAAATAAATTAATGACAAAATAAGAGTTTAAAGCATTAAGGAAACTTCCCTAGCTTTAGACACACGTTTTTCACACACGTGCCGAAAAACCAAAATCAGAATCCTCTCGGATTCTAACAATCTCCCCCTTTGTCATCTATTTATTATAATCAAGTCCTCCCCCTTAGTCAAATACCTGAAAATAAAACAATTAGATGATAGACGGAAACAATAAAACTAAGGATCATCCTCAGCATTAACGGAACAGCTAACAACGAGAGTGGCATCAACTGCTGCAATAGAGAGTGCCACAGTTTCAACAACTGTTCCCACAGTAGTGGCTTCGGCAGGTGGTTCACAACGGAGTCAGCTCCCCCTGCATGTCTATCTTCCACTATGAATGATCCTTAGGCAGCTCCCCTTGTAAATGACTTCATTCTTCCCCTTTGCTTACTTGGCTTTGTAGACTTGGAGGGCGACGTGGTAAATCACCCACGTGATAAAAGACTCAGCAAATAACGTCGGCATTATAACTCCTCCTTTTATATTCTTGTGAAGACCTAAACCAATTAATGACAATAAACATCTCCATAGAATTCCACTTGGTGTTGTGGACTTAGAATCCCACCGAGATTCTAACACTCTCCCCCTTTGGCATTGATTGGTCAGAATATTTACTCCCCCTAAATATATGATGCCTGCATGAACAAGGGTTAGCAAATTCAGAATAACATCTGCACATATAAACTGTTGCAACAGTTTATCAAACAGTTCAGCAGATAGTGTAAACCGTAAATAAACCATAGTTCCAAAATAAAGGCAGATAATTCGTTCAGATAATTCGAGATAAAAGGATCTGCAGTAGCAGTAACAACTTCTCTGCACAATGCTTATTATTTCTCCTATATTTCTGCCCAGCAACTGTCTGATGCACTGAAGCAACAGTTGTCGGAACTCCCCCTGTGTTCATGCCATTTGTTACTGTTATTTTCTCCCCCTTTCTGGGCAATCACCATGCATAGATAATGCAACATGGACTAATGATCTTGATTATTCGAGCAAGCTGTTCAAACACTTAACAAAAAGATCAAACGAAGAGAGAATCTTGAAAGTAAGTGAGAAGAATCACCATACATGTCGTGCACACAAAATCACAAACTCACAAACTCACAAACTCAATACCACACGATAATTGCAATGCGAAAATCAAAGGATAGTGATATCAAATCCAACATTAAATAACAAAGACTACAGACTTTGCCAAACTTCCTAAGAAACGTGGAGATGAGAGGAGTAAACTCAATAGATCCGGCTGCAACAAAAAATTAAATTTAACCGGCACATAAACAAAAATCCCGTCTCTCTTTCTCTTTTTTTTTTTTTTTTTTTTTTTTTTTTTTTTTTTTTTAAATAATGCCGAATGCAAGACAAGAAGTAAACATGAGAAATAAACATGAGTGAAGAGACATATGTGAATAGGATACTGCATGGACAAACAAAATATATGGGATTTATCTTCACATTCACAATAAGCGCAATCCCCAAAAATCCGACTGCCAATGCAACCAACAAACTTAATAATCCCAAGTCAAACACAAAGATGCTCTTATTAGGTAGCGTACACACACGTCTAATGGTAGCTTTTTCCCATGAAAAACATAGCAATTAAAAGGAACGGGATTATGGTGGTCGTGCAATGTGTAGTCCCCTGGGCTTTCTAATTGAGCCTTGTAGTGAGTGTTCGGTCAAGTGGTTTACTGGCTCGACTCAATTAGGCTTCGAACTATTCACTGGCCATTTATAAAATTTATATTGCCGTGCAATGTGTAGTCCCCTGGGCTTTCTAATTGAGCCATGTAGCGAGCTTTCGGCCATGTGATTTACTGACTCGACTCAAAAAGGCTTCGAACTATTCACTGACCAAATGGTTGTAGATATATATATTAGTAACAGTAGTTCAAGAGTAGCTTTCACTCATTAAAAGAGGCAGCTTTTCCCTATAAAAACATCCAACCATGACAAGACTATTCAGAGAAATAAATAAGTTGGAGCCTTTTAAGTAATCATTTTGGGAATTGGTGAAGTTCTACCCCCACAAATTTAGAAGTACACGAAGTATCAAACTCACATTAGTCTCAATCATATGCAGTATGCTTAATGCAGGTCCTATATGAGATGCAAAAACATATGAAGTGTCCTACCACTAAAAGTTGCAAGTCTGGACACACAGACTGTTGCAACAGTTCATGCAACTGCATCAGATTAAACAACATAAATTCCCAGCGATTTTCGCAAGGAATCAAATCTCTGTGCATCAAGGGTTTTTGCAAAAGCATCAGTTAATTCATTCTCTGTTGCAGCATAATCAATTGAGACAACCCCCTTTTCGACCAAGCCCCTTATGAAAAGATGACAAATATCAGTAAGCTTAGTTCTCGAATGCTGAATTGGATTCATAAACTTATTTTTCGCATACAAATTATCACAATTCAGATTACCAAGTTTTTTATTCCCCAAACTAGCTTTGTCACCAGAACTGTTGGAACAGTTAGTACTATCATCACATGAGTTTAAAGAAGTAATGGCAGATAAACAATTAAGATCAGACTTCTTTACCCAGATTTTTTGTTGAGTTTTATTCACTAAATCAACCTTTATCTTGGGTTTTTGAGACGACACAAAAGTGTGATCAATTTTAGCGGAAAGTGGTGAGCGGGCCATTATTCTTTTAACCATTTTCAAGTACTTAAAACACCTGGGTCGTATATGACCAGGAACATGACAAAAATGACAGGTAGGACAAAAACTTTTCTTTGAAATGGCTGTGTTGGTGCAACTGTCGCAACAGTCTGTGAAACAGTGGATTGCTTAACAAAATTGATTTTTCTTTTAGGATTTTCTTTCTGTTTCGATGCACCAGTAGATAGCTGGTTACCCCCTATACCTATACGACAGTAGTTCGGCTGATTTTTGTTCAAAATTTCATTCAAAGTTACTCTACCAGTATTAAACTTAGAAATAACATCTTGAGTTTGAGCAAATTCAACCTGCAAGCTATCTATTTCTCTACTAGAAGAAATAACATTTTGTTCAAGAGTAGAAATTCTTACCTTCAACACTTTATTTTCCTCTATGAGAACATGCTTATCATTTTCAAGGCGCTTATTTACCTCAGATACTTCAAGCCACTTCCGATACATTTTTTCATATACATCTTTCACCTCTTCGAGGGTTGGCTCTTCATCATCACTACTGCTCTCAGATTCACCTGCAAAATTAAATGATGAAGTCAGACTATTGTCCTTATTTAAAGATAATTCATCATACCTGAAATCTGTCGGACAGACTGTTGCAACAGTTCCCTCGGTTCTGCTCATCGAAGTAGTACCACTGAATGCCATAAAGTTAGTGGTTTGATCTCCTTTGTTGTTATCTTCCTCATCACTGTCCTCTTTATCACTCCAAATAGTGGTGAGTGACATCTTGTTTTTCTTTAAAGTGTTCGCACACTCGGCCTGAATATGTCCAAAACCCCCACACTCTCGACATTGCTTTCTCCTAGACTTTGCATCACCAAAATAACCATTATTAGAAAACTTTTTAAATTTGTTAGGGTTAACAGACTTACCTGATTGAGAGGAATTTTCTCTATTTTCAATTTTTTGACGCAGGCTTTCGAGGTTATTTGACATAATTGCTAAGGATTCTTCAACATCAATGTCACACTCATGAAATGTTTGGCCTTGTGAGATGCCATGGGAAGCTTCAGCTTGGAATGCCACATTCTTCACCTTTTTCTTTTCTCGAATATTTGCTCTAAAATTCATTTCTTGAGTTTGCAGTTTACCCATGAGTTCATCTAGCTTTAGCGTATTGATATCTCTCACTTCTTCGATTGCTGCAACTCTGTAAGCGAATCTTTCTGGTAATGAACGTAGTGCCTTTCTTACCAACTTTGTTTCCGAGTATTGTTCACCTAGTGCATACGATTCATTTGAAATATCACATAGCTTAGCGTGGAAATCAGCAATCGTCTCGTCCTCCTCCATATGAAGACTCTCAAATCTCGTGGCTAGCATCTGCAACTTAGATGTTTTAACAGTTGATGTGCCTTCATACGTCACTTGTAGGATCTCCCATGCCCTTTTTGCTGATTCACACGATGCTATCAGTTTGAACTGATTGTCACCAACGCCACTGAAAATTGAGTTTATTGCCCTCGAGTTGTAATTGGCAAGTAATATCTCTTCATTAGTCCATGCTTCTTCTGGTTTTACCGTTTGTATACCATCCGTTCCTTTAGCCATGGGCGGGGTCCAACCAGTCACAATAGCACGCCAAGCTCGTTCATCAACTGACTTGATGAACATCTTCATCTTCGATTTCCAGTAAGAGTAATTTGATCCATCCAAGAGAGGTGGTCGTACTGTAGACGCTCCTTCACGATGAAACATATCTGCATAAAACAAATTAAAAAATTAAATCCCAAAATCTCACTAAGTGTATCTAGTGACAGGCTCTGATGCCAATTGTTAGAATTTATTTCGTGCAGATATAAATTATTTGTGTCAGATTCAGTTTTTCGTTACTGTTGCGTGAAGTGTTGCAACAGTTCGTGAAGCAGTTCGTAAAAACAGAAATAAACGAGACACAAATTTTAATGTGGTTCGGATACAATTGTACCCTACATCCACGGGGACCTGCAAATAAAATTTACTAATTTTTAGTTTTACGAATACAATGATAGGACTTAATCGAAATGCAAAGACTCCCTCTTTGTCGACGTCGTTCTTGTAAACTACGATGAATTATAAATCTTCAATTTGCAGCACGTCCCTTGCTCCGCACGGTTGAACTCCCTTCAACGCTGAATCCCTCAGTCGGCGGATCGATCTCCTCCCGAGATCTGTTTAAGCCCCTCTCCCGAAGAACCGATCTTCTTTTTGTATAGAAGAAGCAAACTTGTGATACTCCTTGAATCTTGGTGTCTTCAACACAAAGCCTTGAAGCCGGTATATTTTCTATGAAAATCACGTATCACGATGGAGCAATAAAAACGAGAGGAAAAAAAATTATTTTCTCTTGAACTTCTCTCGATAAAAAGACGTCAATAAAATAACGAGAGTAACGACAAATATCCTCTGTAAATTTTTCTCTCCAAGAAGACGTGCAACACCAACAAAGAAACGAGAGATTTGTTTCTCTCAAAAAGACGCGCAATTAAACGCCATGTTGTGCTGCTTCTTATATTCTATGAAAAAATAAGAATCCTGTAGAAAAAAAACAAAGCCCATTAGGGTTAGTTTCAATCTCACGTAAAGAAAAGGAATTGTGTAACAAGGAAAGTCTTTGTCAAGGAAATTCCTTGTTAACACATCACTTATACAATTAAAATAAATTAATGACAAAATAAGAGTTTAAGGCATTAAGGAAACTTCCCTAGCTTTAGACCAGGGGCGGAACCAGGATTAGAATGTAGGGGGGGCGGAATAAAATTTCGGGGTTCGGGGGAGCGCCCCGAAAAAATTTTTAGGTTCACCAGACATTAAAAAAATAGGTTTATACTGCGAATTTTTAATTAAAATGATATATATATATATATATATATATATATATATATATATATATATATATATATATATATATAATTTTATCATATTTCAAGTATGACAAAAAAATCTAAATTATTCTAATAATATATTGCACTTAATGGGATTTATGGCACTTCTCGTATTATTTTTTAGAGACATTGATATAAAAATTTAAAGATCGATAAGTAAATATTCATAAATTTTATTTAAAATAGTACAAGTTTTAACCATTTTATTTTATATTTTTATATTAAATATAATATATATCTATAATTTATATAAAATTGTGGAGAATAAACAAAAAAATTAAGGGTTAAAATGCATATTTACAAAACCTTTGGGGGTGCCAAAGGTAATATTATAAAAATATTATGCCAAAACAGCAAAAAAAAAAAAATTTTTTTTTTTTCTTGGGGGGTCAACTGCCCCCTCCCTGCCCCTATGTAGTACCGCCAGTGCTTTAGACACACGTTTTTCACACACGTGCCGAAAAACCAAAATCAGAATCCTCTCGGATTCTAACAATTTAAAATGCCTCCAATACCATATTTACTGACCACCTAATAATTCATTGTAATTTTTTAGTTTCGGATGGAAATAATTAATAATTCATTGTAATTTTTTCCTTTGTTTGAATCATAATGCGACAAGGTGATAGTATTGTTTATTGACTGACCAAGTCTGAAAAAATTGTATCAGCTATCTATTACTTTAATTTTTAAGTCACCTTCGTGTGTGTATATATATATGTTCTCTTGAAAAGTAACTAATTGGGCAAATAACACTTCAACCCCAGAAAAAATGCATTATTCCCACTAACCCCTCAGAATACGAAAAAAGTGAACATCCCCTTGAAAATATTATTATGGTGCAAATTGCCCCAAAAGTCAAATCCAGGTAGTGTTTTTGCTGGAATTGAAATTTAAAAGGGTATTTTGGTCTTTTTAGGTCAAATACATACCTCAAGTCGTGAAATCCGCGCGTGCAACACACATTCAGCTCGTAGAGCCCTTATTGACATTGAATAATTTTTATAGGGGGTTTTAGGTTAATACTTTTAATACGAGGATTTTTTCAGCAATTAGAGATGACAGATGGTTGATTTCTGCAAAAAACCCTTTTATAACCAACATATATATGCTTTCTTCATAAACCAGAAGTATTATTATCCAAGGAGCTAGAGATCATATATATATAGAGAGAGATCTAGAGAGAGAGAGAGAGCAATGGCATTTTCTACAGTTTTTTGGATTTCATCGCCGATATTTAGCCGTTCCCATCGTGCAACGGCTGTTCCGGCCACTTCCACTCCGCTCCGACGTAGTAGGCATGTGTTCTTTTACTTTCATCACAGTTCTAGCTTTATACGTAATAAAATATTTTTAAACGTAACATTATTATAAATACATACATATTTGCTGCACGCAGAAATGTTGTTGCAATGGCCTCCAGTGAAGTAAAAAGGCCCACCGTGAACTCTGAAAATGATATTGTACGACCCGTCACAGCTAATTTCCCTCCCAGTTTGTGGGATGGTCTTTTTAGTTCATTTAACATGGAGGATTTCCAGGTAATTAAATTTCTCATCATCACTTTTTAGTTCATTTAACGTTGATTAATTTTGAAAATGAAAATAATACAAAAATAAAAGAAAATCAATGAAAGGTGGTGAAGCGGTGCGGCGATGGTGGTTAGGCCGGAATCTGATTCCTGGTTTGTTCCGGCATGGCGGCGGATTTTAATTAAAGTTTTGAAAAATTGCAATTAACTCCCTTAAGTTCCTAAATTTTTTCATAAATTCATTTTAGTCCCTTAAAATTTTTACATTATATATTTAACTTCAAGGGTTGGGCTTTTCTCATTGCAAAATCTCGCGCGGGGTGTTTTTTTATCTTTTCACGACCAGTCAATGCGTAAATGGCAAAATGGGTCGAGCGTTTTGTCTAAAACGTATAGGGGTTTTTTTGTCTATTTTTTTTATTTTCTATGGACTAGTTTGAGATTACACAAGGAAAGATATAAATTCCATTATGCGATCCCGATGAACTAAAATATTTATCATGTGGTGCACAGCTATCAGATACGTACACTGAAGAGATTAAGGTATTAAAGGAAGAAACGAGAAATATGATAGTCTCGGGTGACAGCAAATTGTCGGAGAAACTGGTTTTGATTGACACAATCGAACGACTCGGTTTATCATATCACTTTGAAAATGAAATACAACAACAGCTCACATTAGCTTTCAATGGCCATTTCAAACTCGATCCGGAAGAGGAAGATGACTTGTTCATCATTGCATTGCAGTTCAGATTATTGAGGCAGCGTGCCTTGGATGCACCTTCTTGTAAGTACCTTGTTCCTTTATATATATATATATGTCTATAATTAATAGAAAATTAATCTCTCTCTCTCTATGTGTGTATATATATATAGAGAGAGAAAGAGCGCTTATTGTATTTACTACCGCTGTGAAACTGCGCGATTTCCCCTGCATAAAAAGTTTAGCAAATACCCCATGCTTATTTTTAGACAGTACGCTCCACCCGTTAACCTTTTCCCCATTGACCAGTTGTGAAATGAAAAAAATACACACGGATGTTTTTGCAAAAAGAAAAGCCTCATTCCTAGGGGTGGTAAACGAGCCGAGCCGGCTCGTGAGCTCGACGAACCGGCTCGTAAAAAGCTCGAACTCGGACTCGAGGTTTTCGAGCTCGAGCTCGAGCTCGCGAGCTCGAGCTTTCTGACGAGCCGAGCTCGAGTCCGATTTTAGTTGTTCATCAGCTCGCGAGCCGGCTCGCGAGCCGGATTTATTAATATTTTTTTATTTTTTTTTATTTTTTTTTATTTTTTATATGTTATTTTTATTTAAAAATGTATAATAATATAAAATATTATAGAAATAAATACAAATATTAAAAAAAATATATAATCACAATTTTGTGTTTATTTTGTAATTATTTAAAATATTTTTTAATAATAAAATAATAATAAAATAATATTTAAAAAAAGAAAAAAAAAAAAAAAGGGATTGGGCTCGAGCTCGAGCTCGACAAAATTAACACGAGCTCGAGCTCGAGCCAGAAAAAGAAGAACTCGACGAGCTCGAGCTCGACAAAATAAACTCGAGCTCGAGCTCGAGCCAGCCAAAAGAGGCGAGCTCGGCTCGAGCTCGGCTCGTTCACACCCCTACTCATTCCTAATTAAAGTAAATTTCAAAAGTAAAAGGACCCAATTGAACTTTTTAAAAATTGCAGAAATTTAAAGAGGTTAAATTGCAATTTTCTTAAAAATAATTAAAGAAAGAAAAAAAAAAAGAGTTCGTCGTCATCGTCTTCACAGGAACAGCGGAGCTTTTAGTTGCTTCTTCACTCCGCCGGTGGATGAACCCATCTCCGCCGCCATCTTCTTTTTCTCCGTTAAAGGTGAGAGAGAGAGAGAGATTAATTCCAATGGCCTTTCACTTAAGACATTTAATAAAATCGCCGCTTTCCAAATCCACAAAGCCCTCGTTGCCAGAAATGGCGGAATCCCACTCGGCGAGAAACACCCCTCGCCTGAAATGGCGGAATCCGTTTGTACTTCCATACCCCTCTTCAAAAAATCCTGCCGGGTCAGTAATCCCGCACCAAAATTCCCCACTTCCGCTTCAATAAAATTATGCCCTTTTGTAAAGATGTCGATTTTACGCGTTCCGATTCCGAATTCAAGAGCAACATCAAAATTAACGAGCTTCTATTGAAAGAAGGGGCTAGATTTCAGGTTCAATTGTGTGTTTTGGCCTGTATTATAGATGTGATCAGAGAGAAAGTAGTAAGAAGTGAAAAGAAGACGAAGAAGACAGGAGAGAGAGAGAGAGAGATGATGGTGTAGGCTAGGGCAATTCTGTCATTTCATAGGCTATAAAAGGAAGATACACGCACAATCCACGAGTGAGATACACGATTTGCTCCGACAGGATTCTCGCCTTTGACTAATAAGCATGGTGGTAATTGCTAAATTTTCCCTGAGTTTCACAAGGGTAGTAAATGCAATAAGTTATATCTCTCTATCTCTATCTCTCTATATGTAAATGTATTTAACTCAATCTTTAATTGAGTTTTGGATAAACGTGTATATATATATATATGCAGCCATTTTCAATAGATTTACGGAAAATAACGGTGAATTCAAGAAGAGCCTAGTCGACAGTAACGATGATACTAAGGGTGTGTTAAGTCTATATGAAGCATCATATTTGAGAAGACAAGGGGAGGAGATTTTGGACAAGGCTTTTACTTTCTGTAAAGCCAATCTAGAGTCTATTGCTCCTAATTTACCCGAATCGCCTCTCAAGAAACAAGTTTTGCATGCTCTTGATCAGTCCCTCTTCCGGAGCATCCCGAGAGTTGAATCGCATTATTTCATATCGCTGTACGATGAGTCCAAACCAAAGAACGAGTCGTTGTTGAGGCTGGCGAAGTTGGATTTCAATTTGCTACAAATGTTGCACAAAAAGGAACTCTATGAAGTAATGAGGTACTATACATACCGTATGGATGCATACATCTAATATCCTTGAACACTCTTAATATTATAGTTTTCATGTTACTATTAATATTATTCTTTGCCTTTTTTTTTTGGGTGTATAATAGGTGGTGGAAGACAGTTTCCCGGGTTTCCTATGCTAGAGATAGAATTGTTGAGTGCTATTTTTGGGCTCTGGGGATTTATTCCGAGCCACAATATTCTAGTGCTCGAATTATTCTGGCTAAAACCATAGCCGTTATAACTATTATTGACGACACCTATGATTCATATGGTACAGTCGAAGAACTACATGTTTTCACCGATGCCATACAAAAGTAAAGAGTGTCTGAGCACAAAATATCACTTTTATTTATTTATTTTTTATTTTTTTTCTTTCCTCTTTTAACGTACTGATAATGAATACATAAATATGTGTCAGATGGGATATAAGCGAAATAGATCGACTCCCAGACTACATGAAGATATGCTATAGAGCTCTATTAGATCTTTATGAATCATTCGATGCAGAGTTATCTCCAAAAGGAAGATCATATGCTGTTCATTACGCCAAGGAGGCGGTATGTATATATTAATTAATATAATCCGGGTCATTCATTGCATTTCGTTATTATTTTTATGTTTCTAAAAATTGATGTATCATTACATGATAACCTAATTAACTTGCAATGTTTTGATGACCAGGCGAAGGAAATTGTGAGGAGTTACTACGCTGAGGCTAAATGGTTCGTCAAACGTGATCATTTGCCGGCATTTGATGAGTACATGCGCCAAGCAGAGATTACCTGTGGTTGCTACTATTTGACCGTAACATCCTTCGTTGGCATGGAAAATGCTACAATTGAAGTATTTGATTGGCTTTTGGCAAGACCTAAAATTCTCAGAGCTGATAACAAAGTAACTCGTATCATCGATGATATTTCCACCTACGAGGTATGTATGTACATATATATAATAAGACAGTGGCGGAGCCAGCGTAGGGGCGGGGCCATGGTTCTAAAATCTCTATTAATTTATATTAAAAATATAAAAAATGTCTACATTATATATATATATATATAATCTTGTAATATTTTTATGTAATTTTTATTTATGTAAGGACGAGAAGAAAAGAGGGCAAGCTACGACTGGGATTGATTGCTACATGAACGAGCATGGTGTATCGAAACAAGTAGCAATGCAGCGCTTAAATGAAATTGCTGAAATTGGATGGAAAGATCTGAACGAAGGGTTCTTGGATAATTCTGTCTCGATGGAGATTCTCGTGCGAGTTTTCAACTGGGCAAGAGTAGCCGAGATCACTTATAAGCATGAACAAGATGGATACACGCATTCGGAGAAAGGGCTCAAGCCTCATATCATAGCATTACTTGTTCATTCTTTCGAGATCTAGTCGAAATGCTCGCGCAGTAATATGTTTCAATAATCAAGATATTCTTTATTTGTTATGAATTAATTCTTATAATAGACTATGATTAATTGTCAATTTATTTTACAGTAGTCTATCATACACAAGGAAACACCGATATCCACCAGAAATTGAAACATTTTATCAACAGACACACGTATAGTACTATATGTTTTTGCCTTCTGGCCGCCATGATCGTCGCCGGGACTCATTCCGGCAGGCAATTTTCAGTCAAAATTGTAAAGAAGGTACACTAATGGCAGTTCAGGTGGGATTGTGCAAAATACTTTCATTCGGGCGGCGATTCACAAAAAATGACAAAAAAAAAAATAGGCGGTAAAATGCTGCTAACCACACGTTTTTAGTCATAAATAACTCAATTATACATGTCAACACTGACAAATGTTCAAACAGAGAAAAAAAAAAAAAAAAAAAAAAGAGCAAAGCCAGTTAAACAACCGACACGATGATCATTCTGAACAAACATTCATCAATACATGAAAATTAAAATAAACCACCATACAACTTCCGTTATTTCTGTGAAATTACGCAACGATCATTTGACAGACGGTGGAAGTGGTCGTTTAATAACCGGAACAACAAACAAATCATTGTTTCTCCTGGCTGTGACCCCAAATGATTCCGACATATCCAATTCTTCATGCTTCATTCCAGGTGGCAACTTCCAATCAAAATGGTAGAGAAACATAGCGAGTGGTAGCTCTACATTTGCCATACCGAATGCTATACCGGGGCATATTCTCCTACCAGCACCAAACGGGATATATTCGAAATGATTACCCTTGTAATCAACCTCCAAATCCTCATCGAGAAATCTCTCCGGCTCAAAGCAATCTGGATTACGCCAGTACTTAGGGTCTCTGTTAATAGCCCACGCATTTACGATGATTTTAGTATCCACCGGTATCTCGTATCCATTAATCTCGCACTTCTCTCTGCATTTTCTTGGAAGCAACAGAGGAAATGGCGCATGAATCCTCAGTGTTTCTTTGATAATTGACATTAAATATTTTAGTTCGTGAATTCTCGATTCATCGACGTATCCTCCTTTATCGTCGAAAAATCGTCTCACCTCATCTTGTGCCTTTTCCAGGATTCTTGGATTCTTTAGCATTTCCGCCATTGACCAATCCAACGCTGTGGCCGATGTCTCACTCCCACCAGCCAACATATCCTGATTCAACAGCAGATAATTTGTTGGAATAATACACTTTATTTCTAAAATAATTACCCTCAATTAAAATCTATTTCATGAAATTATACCTATTAAATTATATATATATCAAGTAACTCTTAGTCTTGCCCTTGTTTCAATCATCCATCTTTTAAATTTAATTTGATAATATGGATCAATACTCAATCATCCATTTTTTTTTATTTTTTTTTTTGTGGCGAGCACACATAAAATAAAAACCTAGGATAAATACATGAGAAGAAAAAACTGACCATGATTACAGCTTTAATGTTGTCAGTTGTCAACGGGATATCAATCCCGTCGTCGCCGCCCTGGAATCCGAGAAGAACATCTAACAGATCAGTATCTGATGTTTGCTTCTCGTTCTTACTGTATCTGTGTTCATGGATGATGTCATCAAGTATGCAATCAGCTTCTCCGTGCAGCTTCTTCACCTTCCTCCTCAATCCACTCATCATTTGAAGCAACTTGATCGAAGGATAAACATCCGCAACATTAAACCCCGCCGCCAACACGATACCTTCTTTGATTATGGATAGCAATCTCTCGTTAGCCTCGGATTTCTTACCAAACGTTGCCCTTGAAATGAGAGAATAGGCGCAAGAGTAGAGCTTCTCCGTCAAATTAACTGCTGCAGGCTGATCCTTATAATCCAATAACCATCTAGCGAGATCAAGAAACGCCTCTTCTCTTATCGAACGGAAAGACGAGACGCGCTTCATGCTCAGGAGCTCCAGCGTGCAGATCTTCCTCAGCTGCCTCCAGTAATCACCGTACTCGCTAAACGCGACGTTCGTGCAGTTGTAACTGAGAATCTCCATCACGATGATCGACGGCCTTGATGCGAAGTTTATGTCGTGGGTTTTCATCACCTGCTTTGCGGCGTCGGGTGATGAAATTATAACGGCCGAGAGTTCGCCGAGCTGAAGGTGCATCACCGGCCCGTATATCAGGGCCAATTCGTGTAGAGCAATGTGGGGAAGAGAGCCAATCAGATTGTGCATATTCCCTATCAGAGGCAACTTCCATGGCCCTGGTGGCAGATTTCGAGTTGACTTTTTTGTTCTGATCAGCTTGAAGATGAAGAAAATGAAAATGGGTATGAACAAGGACACAAGAATTGGCAGGGATAATGGAAACAAGAGATCCATCAGGGCTATGCCAAGTTGATTTTTTTCTCTTCTTTTCTTTTTTTTTGCTTATGCAAGATTTGATATATATATATCAAGGTTGTAAAAAGCGGTAATCGGGTCGGAGGCGATCAGGGACCTACTCACGATTAATCGGTGCAGCGGTGATAAATCGGAAATTGCCCCTCCATTGTCACTTGCACATGGAACGTGTGCAACTGAGGGAATATTTTGGCCAAAAACTGGACTTTTAAGTCATTGGTGCAACAAATTAGTAAGTTGATGCATGACAATGCAATTCTTTCTTTTCTGGAGGGCGAAAGTGCAAAAACGACCTAAATTTCGTTGGCAAAGTGAACTTAACCTTAAAATAAAAGCCACTTGAGATGTACATCTTCTGTTTCCGTCAGGATTAATGAACTGCAATTACTATTTTATGGAGCTACTGGCACAAACCCCCTTTGTTATTCTGATAGTGACAAAAACTCTCGTGATAAAACAATGGACAAAATGCACTTTGCCCCCTTTAAATTTCTATTTTTTGCACTTTTCCCCCTCAAAATAAAAAAAATGGATATTCCCCCTTCGAAATATTATATTGATTGCACTTGCCCCATATGCCAAATTTTGGCGGGCATTGTGCAACAAAAATAATATTTAAAGGGGCAATGTGCAAAAAGGTAATGTTTTTTTTAGGGGCAACGTGCAATAAAAATCACATTTAAAGGGGCAACGTGCAACAAAAATACTCAATTACGATGAATAATCCATTGGAATTTTTTTTTGTTTTATACCCCTATAGAATTCTTATTATCGCACTTTATCCCCTCAAAGTTTTAAAAAGTAAATGGCCCCTTCAAAATGTTAATCTTGTTGCACATTGCTCCCATAGCAAAATAAAGATGCATTATTCACCGGAATTGAGTGTTTTTATTGCACATTGGCCTTTTAAATGTTATTTTTTTGTTGCTCGGTGCCTACCGAAAATTAGGTGTTGGGGCAAAGTTCAACCAAAACAATATTTCGGATGGGGTTATCCATTTTTTGAATTTTTAGGTAGGAAGTGCGAAAATGAAAAAAAAATAAAAAAAATAGTGATACTATACCGTTGAATTGTGAGTTTTTGTTACAGTGCAATAATTGAACTCCAAACTATATATTAAAATGGAGTAATTAAAACAAGTATTAGGTAGCTTATACAAATAATTAAGATAATATATCTTCACACTCATATCCGGGCTCAGTTCCGCTACTCTAACGAGCAGATTGAATCACAATATATAATTATTAATTAATATTCTCCATCAACCAAATATTCAATTATAACTTAGTTGATAAAATTTTAATATTTTATTATATTGTTGGAGCAAATTGTGATTAGTTAATGTGATGGCGCAAAATGGGAGATAAATTGCAAGTGAAAATCATTAAAATATGAGAGTCTCGAGGTACATAATTATAAATAAAATAAAATCACATGCCAATTGTTAATGCCAAGAAAAAAATATATTAAAATATCAGCCTCGAGGAAGAAGATTAATAAAATAAAATATAATCCACATGAGCTGTACATTTTCCGGTAATTCGTCACGATCAATTAACTTCAATTGTAGTTATTATTTTATGACTATATAGTCTCTTTCCGTCGAAATTGTGAGTTAATTATATTCTAACAAAATCGAACAAACATTTTAAATTCCAATGAACTTAATAATTTCTAAATAATTTTTTTTAATAATTAACTAAACCTGTCAATTATATTCTTGTTTGTGCAAGAATTATATCTGAATTATTTGAAATGAGTTACAGTGAGATAATGATCACCACAACAAACGTTTAAGCTTGAAGTGAAAGGGAATAAACCGTTTAATATTAATCTCCAATAATTTGTTGTTTGGAATGGAAATAAATAATTCATTGTATCGACATATGAGCTAATTTTTTCCCATTGTTTGAATCATACTGCGACAAGGTGAGGTAGTATTGTTTATTGACCAAGTCTAAAAAAATTGCATCAGCTATCTATTACTTTAATTTTCAAGTCACTTTCGTTTATTCATAAAAAAATAAAAATAAAAAAGCCAATTTCGTTTATATATATATTTATTCTCGTTGAAAACTAACTAATTGGGCAAATAACACTTCAACCCCTGAAAAAAAATCCATTATTCGTACTAACCCCCCAGAATACGAAAAAAGTGAACATCCTCTTGATTATATTATTATAGTTGCAAATTGCCCCAAAAGTCAAATCCAGGTAGTGTTTTTGCTGGAATTGAAAATTTAAAAGGGTACTTTGGTCTTTTGAGCCTATAGCTACTGTTAGAATCCATGGATTCTAATTGTACGAGAATTAATAAAACTTGTGCCACAAGTTTTCATATACCGTGAGCTAAAGAAGGGAAGAGTCCTTGTAGCTTTTAATTCTTTTAATTTGTCATTAATTGATTTATAATATGAATTATTCTTCTAAAGAATTTCCTTGTATTGAAAATATTATTTCCTACGTAATTAAAAGTTTCCTAACCCTAATGGACTCTATTTCCTTGTAGGAGTCTTATAACATGTAGAAGTATAAATACAGCAACACGGCGCCTAAGATCTCACGCCTTCTTGGAGAGAAAAAAATACACAGAATATTTTCTTTACTCTCGTTTTTATTGGCGTCTTGCTGGAGAGAAAAATATTTCTCTTTTCCTCGTTGCTGTTGCGTGTTTTTTTTGGAGAAAAAATATTTTTCCTTTCTTTGTTGCTCCTACAGCTTTTTCATCGAGAGAAGTTCAAGAGAAAATATTTTTCCTCTCGTTTTTATTGCTCCATCGTGATACGTGATTTTCATAGAAAATATACCGGCTTCAAGTCTTTGTGGTGAAGACACCAAGATTCAAGGAGTATCACAAGTTTGGTTCTTCTATACAAAAAGAAGATCGGTTCTTCGGGAGAGGGGCTTAAACAGATCTCGGGAGGAGATCGATCCGCCGACTGAGGGATTCAGCGTTGAAGGGAGTTCAACCGTGCGGAGCAAAGGACGTGCTGCAAATTGAAGATTTATAATTTAACGTAGTATACAAGAACGGCGTCAACAAAGAGGGAGTCTTTGTATTTTGATTAAGTCATAATATTGTATTCGTAAAACTAAAAATTAGTAAATTTCATTTGCATGTCCCCGTGGATGTAGGGTACAATTGTATCCGAACCACTTTAAAATTTGTGTCTTTTTATTACTGTTTCATTAACTGTTGCAACTCTTCGTAAAACAGTAAAACGGTATTTAAAACTGAATCTGGAATTCATCGGACACAAATAATTTATATCTGCACGAAATAAATTCGAACAATTGGCATCAAGAGTCTGTCACTAGATACACTTAGTGAGATTTTGGGATTTAATTTTTTAATTTGTTTTGTGCAGATATGCTTCATCGTGAAGGAACGTCTACAGTACGACCACCTCTCTTGAATGGATCAAATTACTCTTACTGGAAATCGAAGATGAAGATGTTCATCAAGTCCGTTGATGAACGAGCTTGGCGTGCTATCGTGACTGGTTGGACCCCGCCCATGGCTAAAGGAACGGATGGTATGCAAACGGTAAAACCAGAAGAAACATGGACTAATGAAGAGATATTACTTGCCAATTACAACTCAAGGGCGATAAACTCAATTTTCAGTGGCGTTGGTTGGTGCTTGTTTTCGGTTGGTGTTACCACCAGACCTAGGATCGACAGTATGAACACTGGAAAAGGGAACTGAGCCGTTCTTTTTCAATATTCTCTTATTGTTTTCATTTCCTTTTGTTTTTCTATCTGTGTTACAGATCTATGGCTGTTTTGAAAAGAACCTGTACCTAACACCTCTTGAGTTATTTTTGCATTCAATTTGGCCTCGGTTTTATGTTATTGTAATTTTATATTATTTTATCGAAGGATACATTTGTCATCGTACCTTTGGTCAAAGACTAAAATCACAATGGGTCGAATGTGCTGTTTCAAACAAATTCTCAGGGATTTTTTTACTAGTTTATTTATCATGGGGTATTTGCTATTTTGTGATTACACAGGCATACATTTTTGGAGTTTACTCATTGTATTTAATACCCATGACTTGTATCGAATCTCTAAAAAATCCCACATATTATTTTATATTGACAATAACCTCCTTATGATGCATTTTGCTTTGTTAACGAAATTCAAACAATGTTACAAATTGGGGACGTAGTAGGGGAGAAGCAAGATTCGAACCATAGACCTCTACTCTAGTAATAGATGCTATAAACTACAAACATAATGCATTTTTCGAGCATTTTGAACTGGAAATGTGTCGAAGACGGTGGTAACATGGCATAAATAATTGTGTTCAGGTGCTATTAAGTATTAACCAATGTTTTTATTCATAAATAACTCAATTAAAGATACATGTCAACGCACAGACAAACATTGATTCAAGCAAGAAACAAGCAAATTTCACAACTAACAATAAATGATTATTCCGAATAAACATTCATTAAGCCACATGTAAATTAAAATAAAACCAACAACTTCCATTACGACGCATCGATCATTTGACAGGCGGGAGGAGTGGTCGTTTAATAACCGGAACAACAAACAAATCACCGTTTCTCCTGGCTGTGGCCCCGAACGATTCCGACATATCCAATTCTTCATGTTTCATTCCAGCTGGCAACTTCCAATCAAAATGGTATAGAAACATAGCCAGTGGTAGCTCCACATTTGCCATACCGAACGCCATTCCAGGGCATATTCTCCTACCGGCACCAAACGGGATATATTCGAAATGATTACCCTTGTAATCAACTCCCAAATTATCATCGAGAAATCTCTCGGGCTCAAAGCAATCCGGGTTACGCCAGTACTTAGGGTCTCTGTTAATAGCCCACGCATTTACGATGATTTTAGTATCCACCGGTATCTCGTATCCATTAATCTCGCACTTCTCTCTGCATTTTCATGGAAGCAACAGAGGAAATGGCGCATGAATCCTCAGGGTTTCTTTGATAATTGACATTAAATAATTTAGTTCGTGAATTCTCGATTCATCAACATATCCTCCTTTATCGTCGAAAAATCGTCTCACCTCGTCTTGCACCTTTTTCAAGATTCTTGGATTTTTTACCATTTCCGCCATTGCCCAGTCCAACGTTGTGGCCGATGTCTCACTCCCACCACCCAACATATCCTGATTAATCAAGTACATATATTAAGTGAAAATAATAATTCCTTTTGATGTTACTATACAGCATTAGTGATACCCCATTAGTTACAACCACGTACAGTGACAACATTTTCTGTCTAATCATGCGAAAATCAGTGTTGTCACTCAGAAGATTATTTCTTGCAGTGGTATAGAAAATAGGATAGGATATAATAGATGGATAAAACACACTGGAAAAAACGACGAGAAGAAAACTCGCTAAACCAAAAGTTACTCCACGCACATTCTTCTTCCACCACAAACGAAATATAATCAAAGCCGTTTCCTGTGAAATCTTTCGGGTCATTGTTGAATCTCGGGTCGGCCCAAATATCCGGATCTCTGCCCATGGCCCACGCATTCACCAGCACTTTGGCTCCGATTGGGATGATATACCCTTCGATTTCGGTGTCCTCTTGTGAAACGCGTGGGATTAATGGGATCGGCGCGTGGAGCCTGAATCCTTCCTTGTTCACTAACTTTAGGTATTTCAGTTTCTGAACATCGGATTCTCCGAATTTTGGATATTGTATATAGTACCACAATCTTATATCGAAATTCTAAAAACCCCCCACATACTATTTTATATTGACAATAACCCCCTTTTTTTTGAAGAGAACAGAATATTATTGGGCATTAAGCCAAATGTTGGGGGAGAGAAACCCCATCCCGACAATCAGACACAGCAACAACAGCCAAATTATGGGCAAGCACATTACCCTGCCTTTTAACAAAGCAAAATGAAACAGAAACAAAAAGTCGAGCGAGCATAACACAATCATCCAAAATTGCACCACAAGAAATAAGTGAATCCTCATTCTTATTTAACGCTTCCATAACCTGTAAGCAATCACTCTCAATAATAATGGAGCTCCATTGATGTAGCTTTGCCGTTATCAGAGCTTGACGAATCGCCTGAGCTTCACCATCAATGGGTCGGACACGGCCTCTAAATCGCCGAGCTTTCCAGTAAATACACTCACTCCCGCCATGCCATCCCTGACCACAAGAGTAGTCTGATAGTAGTCGGTCCCCACCGGGAAGGTGGCGTCAACGTTAATTTTGTAGTGACCCCACGGCGGCGGTTTCCACACTTCTTGGCAGCACCATTCCCTTGACGGCGAGCTTACGAAACTGCGCCGCATTATAATCCTCCAAGTAGCTAGCGCACCATTGGACAATCATATTAATATCCATCACTTCCTCGCCATGCACTAACGTGTTACGACGCTCCCAAAGCTTCCACGCGACCATAACTGCCAGGTAAAAACAGTCCTTGGTAAGGGCATTTTGGAGCGATTTAAGCCAGCTCCAAAAGGTACTGCACTGATCGGCTCGAAAAATATGGAATGGAGCATGAGCCCATTTACGTTGCAAGACACCGCAGCCGACCACCCTTATAATGCAATTTTCCAGCACAATTAGCACGAGTGCAGGGCGCTTTAGACTGCAAGTAAGCCAGAGATGGTAACATGTCACAAATAATCGAATTCAGGTGCGATCGTGCAAAATATTTCCATTCAAGCGGCAATCCGCAAAAATAAATAAAAATAAAATAAAAAAGGCGGGATAATGCGATTAAGCAAACGTTTTTATTCGTAAATAACTTAATTATACATGTCAACACAGACAAATAACCAAACAAGCAAATTTCACAACTGACACTAAATGATTATTCTGAATAAACATTCATTAAGCCACATGTAAATTAAAATAAACCAACAACTTCCGCATCGATCATTTGACAGGCGGCGGGAGTGGTCGTTTAATAACCGGAACAACAAACAAATCACCATTTCTCCTGGCTGTGATCCCAAATGATTCCGACATATCCAATTCTTCATGCTTCATTCCAGGTGGTAACTTCCAATCAAAATGGTATAGAAACATAGCCAGTGGTAGCTCTACATTTGCCAGACCAAACGCCATTCCAGGGCATATTCTCCTACCGGCACCAAACGGGATATACACGAAATGATTACCCTTGTAATCAACCTTCAAATCCTCATCAAGAAATCTCTCGGGTTCGAAGCAATCCGGGTTACGCCAGTACTTAGGGTCTCTGTTAATAGCCCACGCATTTACGATGATTTTCGTATCCACCGGTATCTCGTATCCGTTGATCTCGCATTTCTCTCTGCATTTTCTTGGAAGTAATAGAGGTAGTGGTAGGTGAAGCCTCAGAGTCTCTTTGATAATTGACATTAAATATTTCAGTTCGTGAATTCTTGATTCATCGACGTATCCTCCTTTGTCGTCGAAAAATCGTCTCACCTCATCTTGCGCCTTTTCCAGGATTCTTGGATTTCTTAGCATTTCCGACATTGCCCAATCCACCGTTGTGGGCGATGTCTCACTCCCACCACCCAACATATCCTGATTTAAGCTCCAGACCATTAACTCGTATCGAATTACTTGTAATTTAATCAATTCATTTTCCATGGACTAGAAATTGACATGTACATATTTTTTATTTATTTGATGTCAATCATATAAAACGGATACAAAAGTTCATATTATCTCGAAAATTCCACTAAATTTGAAACCGCAATGGTGGACATGTAAAAATATTTATAGTTGACGCGTGGTTGTAATTACCCAAACAAGAGGGAGGTTTTCGTAATTTAACCAAACCTCAGGGGTGGTTGTAATTTACCCTAAAAAAATTAGCAAATACCCCATGTATTTTTATATGTAAATAGCATAGTCGTCCCATTTAAATTTTCTCCATTGACAGGTTGTAAAAGGACCGAAATACCCCAGGGTTTCTGCAAAAAACTATAGGACCAAATTGAAGTTTTGAAAAACTTAATCAAATAAATCAGGGGACTGAATTGTAATTTTCTAAAATTTACATATAATATTTATCATTATTTCATCGGGTCCAGCGATGTTGTTGTAGACGTATGAGGGGATTATAACTGGAGTGGGGATGGGCCGAGGTTTGGACTCGCTTCGAAAGATAAGGGTGAGTTTTGTTTATTTATTTATTCTTTGATGGGGGGCATTTGGCAATTAGAGATTTCACGGGGGTGGTGTTTGCAATTAACTCATAGAAAAACATGAAAGGGGAGAAGAAAACTGACCAAGATAACAGCTTTAATGTTTTCAGTGGTCAACGGAATCTGAATCCCATCATCCTGGAATCTGAGAAGAACATCAACCAGGTCATCATCTCCTTGCTTCTTCTTCTTCTCGCTGACGTCATCATAAACCATGGCTACTGATCTATGCTCATGGATGATGTCATCAAGTATCCTATCTACTTCCCCATGCAGCTTCTTCATCCTCCTCCTCAATCCACTCATCATTTGAAGCAACTTAATCGAAGGATAAACATCCGCAATACTAAATCCTGCCGCCAGTACGGAAATTTCTTTGAATACGGGCAGTAACCTCTTATTAACCTCGGACTTCTTACCAAACGCGGCCCTGGAAACCAGAGAATAGACACAAGAGTAGAGTTTCTCAGTCAAATTGACGACGACAGGTGGCGCTCCCTCCAGCGACCTTGAGAGATCTAGAAACGCTTCTTCTCTTATCGAACGGAAAGACGAGACGCGCTTCATGCTCAGGAGCTCCAGCGTGCAGATCTTCCTCAGCTGCCTCCAGTGATCACCGTACTCGCCGAACGTGATGCTTGTGCTGTTATAACTGATGATCTCGGCCACGATAATCGGTGGCCTGGATGCGAAGTTTACGTCGTGGGTTTTCATCACCTGCTTTGCGGCGTCGGGTGAGGAAATTACAACCGTGGATAGTTCGCCGAGCTGAAGGTGCATCACGGGGCCGTATTTCAGGGCCAATTCGTGCAGAGCACGATGTGGCATAGAGCCGATGAGATTGTGCATATTCCCTATTAAAGGCAATTTCCATGGCCCTGGTGGCAGATTTCGAGTTGACTTTTTTGTTCTTATCAGCTTGAAGAAGAAGATGAAAATGGGTATGAAGAAGACAAGAATCGTCAACACGAGGTTCATCATGCTTGATTTTTTTTTTATTTTTTTTTTCGTTTTCTTTTTGTGGATATATGATGATGATCTTTTTTGTGAGGGTTTTATAACCAAAGAAATTAAACAAGGCGTTAATTGGCAGAGTTTCAACGCTAATTATGCTACCAGATTAATACCAGAGCTAGCTAGCATAGAAGAAAAGAAAATCTTATATATAAAAGAAAGAAACGATGGGCAACCCTTAAAAACCCTAATGATATTTTAGTAATTAAATTTTTATATATAAAAGAAAGAAACGCTGGACAACCCTAAAAAACCCTAATGGTATTTTAGTAATTAATTTTTTTTTTCTCTACTAATTTCTAACTATCATTTTTAACAATTATCAACATTGAAACTAAACCGTGAGGAATCCTACCCTAATGGTACTTCTGTAATTATTTATTTTTAATGTTTTTTTTTCTACTAATTTTGAACAATTATCAATCTCCTATTTTTCATCAATATATCTCAAATCTTAAGAGATAAAGATAAAATTCGATTTCTTAAAATCTTAATCTATATATTTGGATTGTAATTCTTAATATGTAAGATTTAAAAAAACTAATGTTATATAAAATTTGAATAATACCACATTATTAAATTTTACTATGTTAGTGTACTAAATTTTCTTATTATCTATTAAATTGATTTTTTTTTCACTTTCGAAATAATATCCCGTGCATCGCACGGGGAAAAGAACACTAGTTAATTATAAATGACAAAGAAACCACTAGTTCGGCAGCAAACCCTAGTATAAAAAAAAAAAAAAAAAAAAAGAAATTTAATTAATTAGGCAATGCTAACATCATTAATACAGTGTTATTAAGTATTAACTACACACAATTAGTTATGTATTTCAATAATAGAACTCGCTAAGCATAAATATATATAGAACTATATATAAGCATTGGCGAATTCATGAATTTAGCCAAGGGTGTTCGAAATTATAAAAGTTTACGGAATAGAGCCCCCGATTTTTTTTTTAATAATAATAATAATACACACATAAAATAATACTAATATGTAAGAAAATCAAAACTAACAAGGTCTTTTTCAATTTTTGGAGAATTTTGAAAAAAATAGAAAAATATTGAGAGAAATTGTAGTGTAAATGAAAATTTAATAAATAAAAGTGAAATATTATGAAAATTAAATATGAAAAACAACTAATATTTGTAGGTTGTAGGACTCAGAACTACAAATTGTCCTTGTTAACATTTCGCATCTGACATAATATATTGGACAAAATTTATAGGGATATATTTTTTTTTTAAATCAAGGGTGTGCGGTTGCACACTCTAGAACTAGAGTGGATCCGCCACTGTTAAATAAATAATATAAGTTTGGCAGTACTGCTGGCTAGGTAGCTAGTTGTATACAGTAAATGCTTAATTAGTAACAAATGCAGTATTAATTAATAAGCAGGCATATATATCTAGTGGGGGCGGAGAATAATTAGGGTTATCGACTCAAACAAAAATAGTATTTTATATGTAACAATTGTACGTATTGTTGTTCGAGTATTGTATTAGAGAGGACTTATCTAGTTAAATTACCAAAAAAATTTCTCCTATTTGGATACTTACAATCATCCCTTCTCTGTAAATTTTCTTACACGTCTCTATAATTGCGGTATCAAATTTAGTGGAATTTTTTAGATTATATGAATACTCTCATTTTTGTACCCATTTTATCCCACTAGAACTCAGGGCCGTTCCTGAGATTTTGGGGGCCCTAGGCGAGTTTTGAAGATGGTTGAAAAATAGGGCCCTTCTACAATCTACATTAAAACTCATTTTTTCTAAAAGGATGATAAACTCTATGTTAACTCGTTTTTGTAAGGTATATAGCCAGAAGCAAGGTTATAAATTTTTGATATAGTGATGTTATAGTTTTCGGGGGTTCGGAGCCAGCGCCCCCGATTTTTTTTAAGAATAATTTTAATGAAGTAGCACTAAAAAAAGTGTAAATATATAAAAATAAATAGTTAATGCACCAGAAATTTATTAATTGGGGGCCCCATAATCAGAGAAATTATAGAAACAAGTAAACATCGTTGATCACTATATATTTATGAATTAGGGAACTCAATAATTATATATATAATATAATTTTTTTTAATAAATACTAATATATAAAGGGTACGTATAAAAAAATTTGGGGGCCCTATTTTTTTACAAAAATCCGGGGGGCCTAGGCGACCGCCTACTTCGCATCCCCTCAGAACCGGCCCTGCAGTAGAACTCTACATTACGAAGCAAGATGACTATAATATGTGATTCTTGGCTTGTATATATCAGATTGTAATGCATCATAAACTATTTTTTTTGCACAAAACAAGTACAAATTAGATAAAACATTCCACGGAATCTAGAAGATTATGTTGAATTTGACACTATAAAAGGTGGACGTGTAAAAAATTCATAGATGAGGGGTAGTTATAATTATCCAAGCATGAGGGGGTTTTCGTAATTTCACCATACCTCACGGTGGTATCTGTAATTTACCCTATATTAATTGAGGGTATTTTTTGTCTACACACGAACAATTTAATTTAATTTCTATTATTTTTTTTTTGGTTCAAATGACTCACACCTATATATATTCGTCTAACAATTAGGATCCGCACCTATGTAAGTCAAAAATAAGGGGTGTCTTAACAAGTTCCCCAAAAATTAAATCACCTAAACAAAACCGCATATGAAGGAAAGCGCGCGTGTAAATTGCCACCCTAAGTTAAACCCATACATATACTATATATACTAACATAACAAAAAAGAAAAGAAGAAAAAAAAGTAGAATTATCAAGGAGAGATCAATAATGGCAGCACTACTCTCTACTGTTTCATGGCGGCCGATATTTAGTCATTCGCGTTCCGTGACGACCATTCCCGCCGCTTTAACGCCTTTACGACGAAATAGGCATGATTTTTTATTCGTTCTTTCATTCTAATTAGACATCAACTTTCATCGGAGCATATAACAAAATCTTTGCAGGAATGTTCTTGCTATGGCCGCCGCCTCCAATGAAGAAGCAAATTACAACCTCGCCTCGAACCCTAAAAGCAGTGATATTGTACGCCCTGTTATCGCTAATTTCCCTCCTAGTTTGTGGGATGATCGTTTTACTTCATTTGACATGGATATCCAGGTCATTTCTCGTCATCAATCGATCACTTTTTATCTTTTTTTATTATATACTAGACAGATGTACGTGCATACGCATGTAGTTAATTATTATTATTATTATTATTATTATTATTATTATTATTATTATTATTATTATTATTATTATTATTATTATTATTATTATTATTATTATTATTATTATTATTATTATTATTATTATTAGTAGTAGTAGTAGTAGTAGTAGTATTTTTTCCCCGTGCGATGCACAGTATATTATTTCAAAATTTAAATCTTACATATTAAGATTTATAATCCAAATATATAGATTAAGATTTAAAAAATCGTATTTCTATCTTTATCTCTTAAGATTTGAGATATATTGATGAAAAATTGGAGATTGATAATTGTTAAAAATTATAGTTAGAAATTAGTGGAGAAAAAATATTAAAATTAAATAATTACATAAATATCATTAGGATTTTTTTAGGATTGCCTAGCGTTTCTTTCTTTTATATATATAAGATTTTTTTTTTTTTTTTTGAAAAATTATATATATAAGATTATTATTATTATTACTACGATTACCTATAATAGAAATAAATCCGGGAATCCAATGTACTCTTATATTTCTCATGTTCTCCAGTTGTCAAGCATGTACGCTGAAGAGATTAAGGTGCTCAAGGAAGAAGCACGAAATATGCTAACCTCGGTCGACATCAAATTGTCTGAGAAACTGGTTTTAATCGACACAATCGAACGCCTCGGTTTATCTTATCACTTTGAAAATGAAATTCAAGAACAGCTCACATTAGCCTTCAATGGCCATCTCAAACTCGAGCTCGACGAAAACAATGATTTGTTCATCACCTCATTGCAGTTCAGATTGCTGAGGCAGCATGCCTTGGATGCACCTTCTTGTAAGTATATTTACCTACTGTTAGAACGTAACATTAATTTCTTTAATTATATGCATGCAATAATTTATTATGGCATATTCATATATATGCAGCAATTTTCAAAAGATTCACCGAAAATAAAAATGGTGAATTCAAGAAAGCCCTTTGTACTGAAATTGAGGGTGTGCTGAGTCTATATGAAGCAACATATTTAAGAAGACAAGGAGAGGAGATTTTGGACAAGGCTTTTTCTTTCTCTAAAGCTTATCTTGAGTCTGTTGCTCCTAATTTACCCGAATTGCCACTCAAGAAACAAGTATTGCATGCTCTTGATCAATCCCTCCACCGAGGCACTCCAAGAGTTGAATCCCGTCGTTTCATCTCATTGTACGAAGAAGTTGAATCCAAGAATGAATCATTGTTGAGGCTGGCTAAATTGGATTTCAATTTGCTACAAATGCTGCACAAAAATGAACTATCTGAACTCACCAGGTAACACACACACAGTAGAACCTCGATAAATTAATAACCTTGTTTAATTAATATGTTTTCTCGGTCCTAACTCGAAGGTAACGTGCTAAAAAATATTTCATTAAATTAATATTTCGCTAAATTAATAGACTTTGACTGATCCCGACTGTATTATTTATTGAAGTTTATATATATATATATATATATATATATATATATGAACTTTGTTACTTGTTGTGTGCAGGTGGTGGAAGGAGATGGACCTTATTTCGAAGCTTTCGTATGCTAGAGATAGAGTTGTAGAGTGCTATTTTTGGGCTTTGGGGGTTTATCACGAGCCCCAATATTCTAGTGCTCGAGTCATGCTAGCTAAAACCATAGCTATCATATCTGTGATAGACGACACATACGATACATATGGAACAATCGAAGAACTAAAAGTTTTCACCGATGCCATACAAAAGTAATTAGTGTTTCTACTTTATTCATTAAGCAAAATTACTTATATACTAAACAAAGAAATGTGTGTTATCAGATGGGATATAAGGGAAATCGATCGACTCCCAGACTACATGAAGATATGCTATAGAGTTGTATTGGATCTTTACGAAGCCTTTGATGCAGAGTTATCTCCAAAAGGAAGATCATTTGCCGTTCATTATGCCAGGGAGGCGGTATATTTAATTCGATTTCGCTTTCATATACGAATCATATGGTTGATTCACTTTTTTTTTTGTTATTGTTTATGTTCCGACATTTGATGTATAACCCAGATGAAGGAAATTGTGACGAGTTACTACGTTGAGGCTAAATGGTTCGTCGAAGGTGATCATTTGCCGTTATTTGACGAGTACATGAGTCAAGCCGAGATTACAGCCGGTGCCTACTTTCTGACAATAACAGCCTACCTTGGCATGGACAATGCAACAATTGAAGTATTCGATTGGCTTTTGGCTAAACCTAATATTCTCAAAACTTGTAACGTAGTTGTTCGTATCATTGACGATGTTGCCACATACGAGGTACATACGAGATATCATCAAGTTGATACATGATAAGAATGTAGGAGAAATCTACACTTTTGGTCCCCTCGAGTTTGCCTGGATTTTACATTTGGTCCCCTATATTCACAAAAAATTCAAATTTAGTCCATCATGCTTCAACGTATAATTTAGTACTTCTGGTCATTTCCGTCAATTTTATGTTACTACTAACGGAATCAAGCATGTGTCCGTCACTCTTTTAAGTGATGGACTAACGGAAAATCTACGAAATGACCAAAATTGAAGTGTTAGATTGTTGAAATATATGAGGGAAGGAGTATGTTTCTCATGAACGAACATGGGGGTCCAAATGTAAAATCAGTGTAAAACTAAGGGAGGTAACCTGTAATTTTCATATAATCTTATATTTGTAACCCATATTTTTTTGATTTATGTAAGGACGAGAAGAAGAGAGGGCAAGTGGCGACGGGGATTGATTGCTACATGAAGGAGCACGGTGTATCGAAACAAGTGGCAATACAATGCTTGCAAGAAATTGTTGAGGTTAGATGGAAAGATTTGAATGAAGGGATCTTGGATAATTCCGTCTCGATGGAGATTCGCATGCGAGTTTTCAATTGGGCACGAGTTGCCGAAATAACGTATAAGCGTAAACAAGACGGATACACCTATCCAGAGAAAGGGCTCAAGCCCCACGTCGTAGCTCTACTTCTTCAATCTTTCGAAATCTAGTACGGGAAAAAACACCGTTGCTTTCGCCAATAAAATATATAAACTCTTCTCTTTTTTTTTTTTGCATTTTTTTACGTTCAAATAAGTCAAAATGTGTTGTACGACGTGATACATGAATTATAGTACTTGACATAGTATGGATCAAGCACAAAATTAAGTTCAAGTACTCTTGTTTTAATTCAAAAGAAACTAAATAAAAGACAGAGAGAAGGAGCCTGAACCATAAGTCCATAACTAAGACTACACAACACAACCAATAAAAAGAGAAGATGCACGAGAAATTGAAATAAAATTACATTTTTGTCCCTTAAGTTTGCATCGGTTTCACATTCGGTTCTCATTATTTACAAAAAACACATTTGGTCCCTCATGTTTCAACAATTTGAAAATTTTGGTCATTTCCGTCAATTTACCGTTAGTCTGTCAGTTAAGAGACTGATACATACATACTTAATTCCGTTAATACTAACGGAAAATTAACATCAATGACCAAAAATGTTAAATTATTGAAACACGAGGGACAAAATTTGATTTTTGTGAACATAGGGGACCAAATATGAAACGAGTTAAACTTCAGGGGCAAAAAGTATAATTTTCCAAAAGAAAACATCAATAAACAGACAAAATATAATTCCCCATCGTCTATAGGGAGAACCCACCATCATATATATACGGGGTGGCGACCAATTCCAGATTTTGTCTTCTAGCCGCCGTGATCGCCGGCCGTTCAGTCATATCCAGGTCGCCGGAGCTCATTCCGGCGGGCAATTTCCAGTCAAAACTATAAAGAAGGTGCGCTAACGGCAGCTCAACACTCGCTAAACCAAACGTCATCCCAGGGCACATTCTTCTTCCAGCACCAAACGGAATATACTCAAAGTCGTTCCCGGTGAAATCTCTCGGGTCATTTTCGAATCTCTCCGGTTCGAATCTTTCCGGGTCGGACCAAAGACCCGGGTCTCTCCCCATGGCCCACGCATTCACCAGCACTTTGGCTCCGATTGGGATGACATACCCTTCGATTTCGGTGTCCGCGCGTGAAACGCGTGGGATTAACGGGATCGGCGCGTGGAGCCGGAATCCTTCCTTGATCACTAACTTTAGGTATTTCAGCTTCTGAACATCGGATTCTCCGAAGTTTGGATTGTCTTTGAATGTTTCTCGTATTTCTGTCTGTAGTTTTGACATCACTCTAGGGTTTCGTATGAGCTCCGCCATTATCCAGTCGATTGTTGTCGACGATGTCTCTGTTCCTGCTGCAAATATATCCTACACCAAAAAGAAAAAAAACAACATGATATTCATTCGGTTCAATTTCTTGACAATTTGAGTTTATTACATTTCGTACTCCTATTTTATATCAAATTGCTAAACAACCACATATACTATTTTATTTTAATAATAACCCCCTTATTATGCATCTTTTCGGGAAAATACAGTTTTGATCCCTCAAATTTGCACCAATTTTACATTTGGCCCCCAATCTTCACTAAAAACACATTTGGTCCCTCAAATTTCAAAAATTCAGCATTTTTAGTCATTTTTGTTAGTAACAGTAATATGACGAAAATGACCAAAAGTGTTCAATTATTAAAATATGATGGACCAAATATGTTTTTTTAAACACGAGGGACCAAATGTGTAATTAGTGCAAATTTGAGGGTTAAAAACCATAATATTCCCCATTTTCAGCACAATCCCCTAAATAATGAGATTTAGGGGGATTTTGCTAAAAGTAATTGATCATAAGGGGGTATTCCCCAATAAAATAACATGAAAAAATACAGTGGCATAGACGGCGACGAATGCAGTAAACCTTTTTCTTGATAAATTTATAAGCAAAAAAAAAAAATATCAATATTTTTTAGCAACCCCGTTAAACCTCACCATTGAGGAGTTTGTGTGAAAAAAAATTGAATCATGAGGGGTCTTTTTACAAATAAAATAACTTGAGGGGTTTTTTAACAATTAAAAAAACAATATAAGGGTGGAAAATGAAATAAACCCTTTTGGTGACGAATTCACAAGCAAAATTGTAATTGAAGTGTATAACAAACAACTTACATAAATGACAGCTTTGATGTTATCATCACTGATCGGAAATTCAAGCTCACCACTTTCCTTAACTCTCAACAAAACATCAACCAAATCCTCATTCCCAAACTCCCCATTACCCCGCCTCTCGGAATTCTCCTCGTCGGCAAAAACTATCTTTTCGAGGTTCCGTCTATGCTCGTCGATGACGTCATCAAGAATCAGATCGAGTTTCAGCCTCATCTTCATCAGCCTCATCCTATTACAGCTCAGCGCCTTTAGCATCTTCGACGAAGGATAAAGATCCGACACGTCGAATCCGCTAACCAAAGTTATCCCTTCCTTAAACATTCCGATCAGCTGGTCCTTATCCTTGCACACTTTCCCAAACGCCGCTCTGCATGTAATCGAACTCGTCATCCCGAAAATCTTCTCCGTCAAATCAACAGTAGATGATGAAATCTTGATTGATTCGATTAACTGGGAGACTTCGTCGTTCCGTATTGAGCTAAACGATTTGACGTTCTTGGCGCTGAGGAGTTCGAGGATGCAGATTTTCCGCATCTGCCGCCAGTAGTCGCCGTACTGGCTGAAGGAGATGTTGGAGGAGTTGTACCAGAGGATTTCGCCTGCTATCGTCACCGGCCTGTCGGCGAAGGTAGGGTCGTGTGCCTTGAGTACCTGCTTGGCTAGGGCAGGCGACGAGACGACTATCGCGGTGACTTCTCCGAGCATGACATGCATGAGTGGTCCGTGTTTCTCGGAGAGTTTTTGAAAAGAGCGGTGCGGGAGTTTGCCTATGTGGTGGAGATGGCCGATTAGGGGTAGTTTCCAGGGGCTTGGTGGTAATTTTGCAGTTGTGTTTCTCGATTTTCGGTATCCTTTGTAGATGAAGAAAAAGATGAAGGATAGGAGAAGGATTGCATTTGTGAAGGTGAAAGGAAATTGTATTTCCATTTTTTTTTCTTGAGGCAAAGAATAGAGTATTGTAACTTTTGAGTAGTTATGGTGTATTTTAATTTCACCTTATAAGTTTTTTTTTTTTTGTGGTTTTATAGAAAAGTAAATAGCAAAGGGGGGGCCGGGCATAATTTTTATTACATTCTTTTCATTGGAGGGATTTTTGTTTCTATTGAATTAAAAAAAGTTTAAATTACGACCACCTCCCTCAGCTATACTGAAATTATTAAAAAAAAATCCCTTATTTTTGGATAATCTTGAAGATTGTGTGGAATATTTCGCAGAATCTAAAAGCTTCTGTTAAATTTGAACTATAAGGATGAATGTGTAAGACATTTCATAGTTGAGGGAAGTAATTATAATTACCTAAAAAGAAAAGATTTTTTGTAATTTGACCTAACCTGAGGAAGAGGACCGTAATTTTACCAAAAAAAAAAAAGGAGTAATACTCTTGACCATAAAAAAAATTCCACTTTCACAATTATTCAAAGAAGCACTTTATGTGGATAAGGCACAATTATTACAAATGTTACCCTTTTAATTATTTTCTTTAAATTTCATGATCCAAAGATAACCTCGAATTTTTTATTTTATTTTAAAAGTAAATAAATTGGTGTTTTTTCTTGCTGCGGTACATATTTAATTCTTAAGTAGACAAAAAAAATGTGATGTAACTCGGTGCCAATAGTTGGTATACTAGTGAGGTGAGCATAATAGTCATTGGAGGTGACTTTTCCTCTCTATTCCATTTTTTTCTCTTCAAATAAGAAGTTTCCATTAATAAATTAAACTTGAAAATTCAATTAATGAATTTTCAAAGTTTGACTGCACTCTTGGATACGTTCTGGAAAGTAAACACCCTGGAAAATAAGAACCACGTGACGTGGCCTTGTTTGCTTATCTATATCTGATTAATTTGGATTAAATTAAATTTCACTAATCTCGTATTGATTAAGTAATAACAGTGTTTTTTCTAGGAGAAAATAATTACATAGTTATTAAAATGTTTGATTCTTTAGATTAAATCTTGTTTTAAATTATCAAATTCTGGTAGTTGTTTAACCTCGATAAAATAATTAAAATATAATTTTTAGGATGAAAAAAATATTAAAAAACAAAAATTTTAGTAACCCCATTACAATAGGACTTTGCTAAATAGCCAGAATCTGGCTGGCCAAAATAGCATTTATTTTACTTTTTTTGTTTTCTTTATATATTTAATACCATTTATGCCCTTAATTGTTTTGTTTCTAAAATTTCTTCCTAATTTCTCTCCCTATTTTCCCTCCTAAAAAATAGAACCACTCAATTGTACATTTTTTAGTTTTTACACGGTAATAATGAATACATTATATTACGAGTTTCAATAATAATAATAATAATAATAATAATAATAATAATAATAATAATAATAATAATAATATTAATCTTATATATAAAAGAAAGAAACGCTGAGAAAACTCTAATAATATTTCTATAATTATTTATTTTTAATATTTTTTTTCTACTAATTTCTAACTATATTTTTTAACAATTATCAAAATTAAAACTAAACGGTGAAGAATCCTACCTTAATGGTACTTCAGTAGTTATTTATTTTTAATTTTTTTTCTCTAATTTAGATTATAAATCTTAATATGTAAAATTTAAAAAAAAATGTTAAATATAATATTACATTATTAAATTTTACTATTTTAGTGTACTATATTTTCTTATTAAGTATTAAATTGATTATTTTTTACTTTTAAAATAAGATCCCGTGCATCGCACGGGGGAAAAATGCTAGTAATAATAATAACAACAACAAAAAAAGGACGAATTATTATTATTATTATTATTATTATTATTATTATTATTATTATTATTTATTATTATTATTATTATTATTATTATTATTATTTATTATTATTATTATTATTATTATTATAATAATTATTATTATTATTATTAATTATTATTATTATTATATAAGTGAGTTGGAAAATTAAAAAAATAAAAAATTCCATCGAACAATCAACAATTCAAAACTAATATAGATTGAATACATTAACTATAAACTTATCTAACAAACTTATGAATACTTTTTGTAACGCATGCACAAATTCTATAATATTTTACTAATCCACTTCTATTAGTATTGAATATTGATTATTTATCAAACTGAGATTTTAGAACTATATATGTAGTTTTAAGTGTAGGTTAAGTATATTTTTAAAAATTCTAAGCATTTTATATATGCAAATTTATTAGTAGACATGTAATTTCACGATGAATCATAAAAAAATATTCCGTAGAAATTCAAAGATACAATATAGTACAATCATATCATATTAAAATACGATTGAGTAAAGTATATAAAGTTATATTATTATTATTATATACTTTTTTGTTTGCAGATTAATG
>NW_012194875.1:538951-553466 GCF_000504015.1 Erythranthe guttata | reverse complement strand
GGAATTTAATTCTTTAGGAAGTAAAATACAATCGGAAAAATACCAAATGGACCACTTTCTGAACAAATTTAAGTAAATAATGTGTCTAATTGATAATTGAAGATAGGTTAATTTCCACGATTATAATGCCAATTTTTGAAATTAGGGAAGAAAATTAAGGCATTAATCCGATTTTATTTAGCAAAATTTGAAAATGAAATAAAAGAACTTTTTGTTTTATATTTATTTAGGTAATTTTCTCTTTTCTCTCTCCATTGAAATTAAAGACTTTTGTCTTATATTTAATTTGTAATATCTCTTTCTCTCTGAAGCATATCAGATATCACTTATCACTCCTATAAGCTTCTTCACTCACTCTCACCTACACCCACCCACCCACCCACCCACTTCCTCTCTCTCCTCCACCTTCCTACCTGCTTTCTCTCTCTTTTAGTTTTCTCCATATTCTCCATTTTTTTTTTCATTACGGCGGCCCACCAGCAGATCCGCCCATTAACGCCTTTCGCCGCCGACATCTGGCCTCCACCGACCTCAACCGATAACACACAGACTGTTTTAGACTAAAACCTGGTTTACAACCGGTTTCCGGGCTCATGGGGCCGGGTTTTACATGAAATTAATATTCAAATATAAATAAAGAAAAATTAATGGAAGAAGACATCGAATCTGATAACCATAAACTAAAGAAGAAGATGAAATGAATTGACGTTATTTTATTGAAAGTTGTAATCTGACATTTAATGTTAATACATTGAAATATGGATTCATGGTAATCATATTACACAGAGAGAAACAAAAAAAAAAAATTCAAAATTAAATTCAAATGTAAATATTATAACTCAAGGATAGATCAGTAATTGAACATAATATTTTTTTTGTAAAATTACAACACTGCCCTTTCTGGCCAGCCAGATTCTGGCCACGTAGCTTTATTGATTACAATATTAATCAAAACGAAAATAAATTAATAATTTAATGAAATAATATTATTTAATTGCGTACTTCAAATTTTGTGCAAGGATTTACTTACGAATCTTGTTAATCGAACGTATTATTACTAAAAAGGTATCGTATATGGGCAAAAAAGTAGAATGGGCTCAAGATAAAACTGTAAGAACTGAAAAGGCATTATAAAATTAATGGAGCACAAAAACCGTACGACGTCGTTTTTGTGCCCTAATTTCCTCCCCAATTCCCGGACTGGATTTAAATTTCTAATTACTGTTTACAAATTTTTCTTCCCAGATGATTTAATGTTAAGTCATTGCATTTTCTTCCAAAATTTTTCTTGGGTTCCAAAAATTATTTATTTATTTATTTTAATACATAAAATTTATAAATAAATAAAATCATATTTTCATCTCCAACCGCAGCATTTACTTCATCTCCCTTCAGTTGCAGCAGCCTATAATTATTGGAAATAATAACATTTGTCTTAGAGCAACTCCAATGGTAAAATATCAAAATCGATCATCAAATATTAATTTGATACTCGTTTTATTATTTTGATACTTATTTGCTTCAACCGCAAGCATTAAATGAATCATCTAATTTTAAATATAAGCATAAATATATTTAATATTGACACGTGTCAATTTTTAATTGGTTTGTTGGGTAGTTAATGTTTTGATACCTCTTTTTCCAGGATGCATTTTTGTATTTCGGGAAGTTGAATATCAAAATAACTACCAATTTAATTCCCCTATTGGAGATGAAAATTTATGTTTTGGAGCATCAAAATAGAAGTTATTCCATTTAATTCCTCCACTGGAATTGCTCTTAGAAAAACATCCATAATCTGTATGAATATGGAGTATTCTTTGTTTTTTGTTTGTGGTCCTTAAATATTCCTTCAACTTTTGAATATTTTGGCATTAAAAATCTGTAAAAAAAGAATCATTAAAATAAATTTAATGAGTTTATTATGATAAACTAAAAAGTAATCAACTTAACATTCGTCAATCGAAACGAAGTCGAATTGAAGAATTTGGAGCTAATTTTTAAACGCATCGAGTTTATACAGATAACTTCATTTATGTAATACAATTCGAAATCTTTAAGCCCTCGATTTTAATTTTAAATCCACTTAAACAAAGTCACTTGAAATCCTAATTTCGTACAAATTATATCATCTCGTAACTTAACGGACAGCAAGAACATGGAATTAGTTGTGATGCCTAACATAACTAACTATTAAAGAATGCTAGTTATTGCGATACACGTCGTCTTGTCACGTCCATACTTAGTATGTTTTCATCCTATTGTCCGGAAAAAGATAGACGAGTTGAACTAACTAAGGAAATTTTGATAATAAAGAGTATACGGGGCCGGTATTAGTCATAATTTCCGACAGGGGCCGTGCATTCGACCAATATTCTGTTTATCATTAAATTCGCGCATAAAACACAATCGTATTAGTGGGGGTCGATGTTATTTTGAAATTAGAGGAATAAATTAAATTTTACCTAAATTATGATGGATATTTGGCCTGCTTCGTTTTATTTGTATACCATTTTAAAAAAAATCCATTATTTATACGTTAATTGCATATATGCATAAATGAAATATGTACTTATTTTCTTGTGTTTTATTGAAGTTTTCGTTTGGTATGTGCACTCGAAAAAAATGCAAATATATCATCGGTAGGTCAATATTTCTTTTAAAACGGAACTAAGTTTTTTGTATGAATATGGAATGATCGTTGTTTTTCGGTTTGCGGTCCTCACATTTTCCTTCAACTTTCGATTTTTTTGGCCTTAAAATTAATCATCGTGTAATAAAAGAATCTCGAGTGTTTTGTCCGACTCTATACCGTGTTGAAGTCTAATGGAATAATTTGGAGCCAAGAATTTTAAATGCTTTGAAGTTTTTTTAGATAATTAAATTCCTTAAATTGTAATTCGAAATCCTCTAAAATAAAATTATATATATATATATATATATATATATATATATATATATATATATATATATATATATATATATATATATATATATATCATCGGTGCCTAACAGAACCAAAAGCAAGAACCTGGAATCTTCTGCGGTGCCTAACACAACCATTACACGATGTTTTGTCTCTTTAATACTTAGTATGTGTTTGAGGGGCGGTAGCCGAGTTTTGAAGGCGGCAAAAAAAGGGGGCCCTTCAACGATCTACGATAAAACTCATTTTTTTCTAAAAAGGTGATAAACTTTATGTTAACTCGTTTTTGTAAGGTATATAGCTAGTGGCATGGCTAGAAAATTGTGATATAGTGGGGTTACAGTTTTGGGGGTTCGGGGGCAGCGCCCCCGATTTTTTTTGGGGGGGCCCTAATTTTTTTTAAAAAAATTCCGGGGGCCGAAGGCCTTCAGATTCGGCCCTGTATATTTTCACCTAATAATGTCCAAATAAAAATAGACTGGATATATCAGTTCAACTAATTAAGGAAATTTTGAACAAGAGTGTACAATGTTAGTCATAATTCCCGACCGTGCATTCGGCAGATATTCGGTTTATCATTAAATTTGCACGTAAACAACAGATGGAATGATCGATCCGGTTTATAAATTGCCACCCTTAGTTATTATAAACCCCGAATCATATACACTTTGTTTAATTAAGTTAACATAAGCTTTCTTAATAAACAAACAAAAAAAAAGTCGAATAATCGAGAACAATGGCAGTGTTACTTTCTACTGTTTCGTGGCTTCCGATATTTAGTCATTCCCGTTCTCTGACGACTTTTCCCGCCACTTTAGCGCCTTTACGACGAAATAGGCATGTACTATCTTTCTTTAATCAGAACATATAACATTTTTTTTAAAGACAAAGAAACAACATCACATATTATATATATGTATATACATACATGTGTTTTTGCATGCAGGAATGTTCTTGCTATGGCCGCCGCCTCCAATGAAGAAGCAAATTACAACCTCGCCACGAACACTAAAAACAGTGATATTGTACGCCCTGTTATCGGTAATTTCCCTCCGAGTTTGTGGGACGATCGTTTTACTTCATTTAACGTGGATATCCAGGTAATTTCTCGTCATCGATATATCACTTTTTATACTTTTTTTATTATATACTAGACAGATGTACGTGCATCGCATGTAGTTAATTATTTTATAATTTTAATTTTATATATAAATGAAAGATATTTAATTAAATATTTTTAGAATATATTACAAATTCACTAAGATTACCATTATATATATTTCTCGTGTTCTGCAGCTACCAAACATGTACGCGGAAGAGATTAAGGTGTTGAAAGAAGAAGCAAGAAATATGCTGATTACACGCGACAGCAAATTGTCGGAGAAACTGATTTTGATCGACACAATCGAGCGCCTCGGTTTATCTTATCACTTTGAAAATGAAATTCAAGAACAGCTCACGTTAGCACTCAATGGCCATCTCAAACTCGAGCCCGAAGAAAACGATGATTTGTTTATCGTCGCATTGCAGTTCAGATTGCTGAGGCAGCACGCCTTGGATGCACCTTCTTGTAAGTGTACTAATTGTTATCTAATAAGGCCAATGGAGACGTTTCACGTAAATATAATTTAAGCCGAGTATTTTTTCAATTTGGGATCGATATATGCAGCTATTTTCAAAAGATTCACCGAAAATAATAACGGTGATCAATTCGAGAAAGCCCTTTCGACTGACATTGAGGGTGTGCTAAGCCTATATGAAGCATCATACGTAAGAAGGCAGGGAGAGGAGATTTTGGACAAAGCTTTTTCTTTCTCTAAACTAATCTTGAGTCTGTCGTCGTTGCTCGTAATTTACCCGAATCGCCCCTCAAGAAACAAGTTTGCATGCTCTCGATCAATCCCTCCACCGAGGCACTCCGAGAGTTGAATCTCGTCGCTTCATCTCATTGTACGAAGAGTTCGAATCCAAGAATGAATCATTGTTGAAGCTGGCCAAATTGGATTTCAATTTGCTACAAAGGCTGCACAAAAAGGAACTCTCTGAACTCACCAGATAACACACACACACACACACACACACACACACACACACACACACACACATATATATATATATATATATATATATATATATATATATATATATATATATATATATATATATATATATATATATATATGAACTTTGTTGCTTGTTGTGTACAGGTGGTGGAAGGAGATGGACCTTATTTCCAAGCTTTCCTATGCTAGAGATAGAGTAGTGGAGAGCTATTTTTGGACTTTGGCGGTTTATCATGAGCCCCGATATTCTAGTGCTCGAATCATGCTAGCTAAAACCATAGCTATCATATGTGTGATAGACGACACATACGATACATATGGAACAATCGAAGAACTAAAAGTTTTCACCGATGCCATACAAAAGTAATAATTAGTGTTTCTACTTTATTCATTAAGCAAAATTATACAAACTTCTTTTTTACTTTATACTTTCGTGTGATCGATCAGATGGGATGTAAGCGAAATCGATCGACTCCCAGACTACATGAAGATATGCTATAGAGTTGTATTGGATCTATACGAAGCCTTCGATGCAGAGTTATCTCCAAAAGGGAGATCATTTGCTGTTCATTATGCCAGGGAGGCGGTATATTTCGATTCACTTCATATAAATATTCACTTTTCGATGCAGAATTATATGGTTGATTCATTTCGATATAATGTTTTGGTCTCTAGATGAAGGAAATTGTGACGAGTTATTACATTGAGGCTAAATGGTTCGTCGAAGGAGATCATTTGCCGGTATTTGATGAGTACATGAGTCAAGCCGAGATTACAGCCGGCGTCTACTTTCTAACAACAATAGCCTACCTTGGCATGGACAATGCAACAATTGATGCATTCAATTGGCTTTTGGCTAAACCTAATATCCTCAAAACTTGTAACGTACTAGTTCGTATCATTGACGATATTGCCACGTATGAGGTATATATATACGAGAGATCATCAAGTTAATATATGATAAGAGTGTAGGGAAAATTACATTTTTGGTCCCTCGAGTTTACCTCGATTTCACATTTGGTCCCCCTTGTTCACAAAAATTTACTACTAATGGTAAATTGACAGAAATGACCAAAAAGTATTGAATTGTTGAAATATGAGGAACGAGATATGTCTTTTTGTGAACATGGGGGTACCAAATGTGAAATCGGTGCGAAGCTGAAGGACGAAAACAATAATTTCTCATAAGAATGTATATATTGTCTTATATTCCGTCAGCCAATCTTATAACATAGTATTTTTTTGATTTATGTAAGGACGAGAAGAAGAGAGGGCAAGTAACGACCGGGATTGATTGCTACATGAAGGAGCACGGTGTATCGAAACAAGTGGCAATACAATGCTTGCACGAAAATATTGAGGTTGGATGGAAAGAGATGAATGAAGGGCTCTTGGATAATTCTGTCTCGATGGAGATTCTTATGCGAGTTTTCAACTGGGCACGAGTTGCCGAAATAACTTATAAGCGTAAACAAGACGGATACACTTTTCCGGAGAAAGGGCTCAAGCCTCATATCGTAGCTCTACTGCGTCAATCTTTTGAAATCTAGTACGCGAAAAACACCGTACCGTTGCTTTTTCGTGCAATAAAATCAATGTACGATGTCGTTGCAATAAAAAAACATAAACTTCTTCTAATTAAAAAATAATTTATCAAATAAATTGGCGGAATTTAAGATTTGAATAATGTCTAAATTCAAAAGGCATCAAGAAGGTGCCTAACCACATTTTATTAACCGATATCTCATTTTCACCCCCTACAAACATCAATATTTCTAAACAAGTGCTTGAACTTTCTAAAAATTCAAATTTTGCTCCCCAACCTTTTTCCTCCTCTTCTTAGATATCACACATAAAACAACAATATTAATAACAACATTAATACTAATTGACCTTATAATAATGATGGCCTTACAACACACGCACAAGAATGAGAGTGCTACGACTAGTCAACCACAGTGTTGACCACAGATAATCACACGTCGAGTTCTCTACGAAAACCCTTACCAATCTCTCGAACTTCAAATCCAGGTCGTTCCGTACAGCGAAAAGCTTGTTTCTTCTGTTGGAACATTCCGGAGATGCTCGGAAGGTTCCGAGAAACGAGGCGGGCAGTTTCTCTCCACCAGCAAATCTCTCTTTCTCTCTCGTCAAGCTCTTGCATAGCATATTCTAAAGCCGATTCGAGCTCGATTATCCTTTCTTGCTGCCTTGCTTCCAAGAGTTCGTGCAATTTTCTCTCGAGTTCTCTCGGAGAAACCCCATAGTACCCATCGTTACCTAGCTCGTGAATAACATTGTTAGCTTCTTCAAAGCACACGTTGTCGCTAAATTCAGGACCACGTTCCTCCTCCACGTTGACCTGCAAATCGAGCTTCAAAGATTCAGAATGAAATACGTAATCATGCGGGCTTTTTTAGGCTCAGTTTTAATAATTGAACTTTTAATTGAAAGTAATGAAAAGACTCGTTAATTTTACCTCGGAAAATTGCTGTTCTGAGTAATTAGAAAATAATTCAGCATCCATTTGGTGTTGCAAGTGATCCAACTCGGCTTCGAATTCTGCTTCCATTTGATCCACTCTCGAGCTTTTCTCCCTTCTATATCGACGACTACCAAAACCAGTTTCAGGGTGAGCGATATTTTCCGAAGTAAAATGCTGATCGAAATCGTGTTTTTCAGGGCAGTGATTTTCTACTACAGCGGTGTTTGAGAATGACGAAGAAGAAATCCTGGATTTCGAGGGCGTGGAAAGTGGATTCTTCTCTTGATTCTGGAAGTCCTGAAGCAGTAATTCGATTCTTTTCCGCAACTCGGCCATCTTGTTAAGCTCGTTTCGAACAACGTAAATTACGCCGAATCCAACTCCCAGGTTGAAAGATGCCTCTTTCCCCGATTCCGCTGAACAACGTAATTATAGAAGGAAAAAAAATGTTGGATATACCTTCGAACCGAAATCAAAATTGAAATCGAAATCAAAATCGAAAAAGGGGAACAAAAAATTGAAATTACCTAAAACATCTTCAATGGATGAAGAAGACGCCTCGTGATTTGTCGAACCCCCTTTCACAATCTCATTTTTTCTCTGTAGACCTAATTTCGAATTTCCCCCAAATTTCTCCTTCTCTTCCCATTTGCTGCCGGGGAATCTGTTTCTCGAACTCCTCGACCGACGCCAGAAGATAAACCAGGGAGATATACAAGTGAAGCTCCGGCAGGTTTCTCCTCTTCTCCGCCGCCTCCCCGCCGCCGCAACAGAGGCGTCGCTGTAATACCCATCGCAGCTCATTTGGAAGCAATCTCAATTTCAAATCTGCCCACATAGTGTGCTCTTATATAGGAAGAAAAACTGATGATTGTGTGGAACAAATAATAAATTCACGGCAACATGCAAAAATTAAATGAAAAGGGCATTCAAAATTCGAAGCTTCGGATTTAAGTTTTCCCATTAAATGTGGGAAGAAAATCGGCAGAGTGTTTGGTGATCTGCAAAAATTCGATCACGGGCTGAGAGTGACAGCTGGGTGCGGAATTGAACAGAATCGAAGCCACCTCCGTCATTTCAAAAATCTTGAAATGGCGGGAAATATTTGAAAAATTGGACCACCCGTTTTCACGTTTTTCAAGAATTGGGTATTTATTGTGTGCCCTAAGGGCATCTCCAATAGAGTCTCCAAATTGGGTCTCCAAATTCTATTTTGGAGACCCAAATAGAGACCCGGTAAAATTTTACGGTCTCTAAAACAAAAAATTCCACAATGGGAGGGCTCTATAATTTTGAGTCTCTAAATCATGCTACGGATTATTTTATATAGTAATTTGTTTATGGCTCAAAATTTATTCATATACGAGATTGTAGACAATTAAATTTTATTTGAACAATCTTAATTATTTTTAATACACATTTTGATCCGAAAAATGAAAATTTCTGAAAAGATATGAAATATTGAACTACGACCCCTTGAACTTTCTTCAAGATCTTCCATTACTGTTAAAAAATAATTAAATAGTAAGTCATTAAATTAAATATAAAAGAATTAAATTTATTAAACCTAAAAACAAGATAAACTAATTACTATAAAAAAAACACTAATTAAATATTTTTTGAGTAACTAATTAAATACTTAATAATTATAAGATTTGTAAATTTCCACTAATTGTGCACCGCCTTTAATCTCCACTAATTTTTTTCTTCTTCTAAATCTAACGCCTCGCCTCTTCTTCCCCCAATTTTTTCACTCTGTTCTTACGCAGCGTAACACATAGAAATGAAAAAAAATTGTGCTCCTAATTTCTTCAAGAATTGAAGTAAAACCCAACCCCCTACTTCTAATTTATTTATTCTCTGATCCATAAACCATCCATAAACCCAATCAAGTTTCCAATTTCTACAAGTATTAAAGAGAAAAAAAAAAAAGAAAAAAAAACTCACAATCTGAAGATTTAGAAGTGATGAAGAAGATGAAGAACAATTAGAGGCATTTATGCTTTGTTCATTATTTTTTCTTACCGTTGAAAACCAACGGTCATATTTGCAAACATTCAAATTTTAATTTTTATTTAAGAAAATTAAATTCAAAATTTAAATTCAAGAAATTTTATTTTGTTTGAAGCTGGGTCCATTAAATCAGAGTCTCCAAACCAATACCTAAATTTAGAACCAAGTTTGCATATTTTGCAAAAATCTGAAAATATAGAGCCCCTTATAATGTCTTATTGGTGTTGGATTTTGTTGCAGAATTTCTATATTATGCAGCCCAATGGAGTTTAGAGACTCCATTGGAGATGCCCTAATAATTGGATAGCCCTTAATTAAGAGATCTCCGGTCTTGCTGAGGGGCATTGGTCCGGCCCAAAATTTTACCGGATCTCTATTTGGGTCTCCAGAACAGAATTTGAAGATTCAATTTGGAGACTTTATTGGAGATGCCCTAATTAAGGTTCGGTCCTATAACTTTTATTTATTTATTTTATCTTTTTTGAATATCCTAAATGAAATTTAGTTCGACATTTTAATCACTAAAGAAAAACTTAAAGCCCGTTTGGCTAAGTTTATTTTAAAGGACATTTAGCTCGAAAATCATTTTTGCCAAGTTTTATATATTAGACCGTCTTCAGTAATATACTGTAGACATTGCACTTCTCCTTTTTACAAGCTAAGCTGACAGAAGAGTTGTTTCAACAACTTGTTATTCTGCAGCTAAAAACGGTTTCAAAAATCACGTGCGTTGGTTAGATTTGAAGAAGTATATAATTCTTAATTGGTACGGTGGACAAGAGAAGGCATCGAGAGATACACAATTTCAGTAGTTAAACACTTTTTAAAGTAATAAGAAATCTTCATTGTGAACTTGTAATCTCCATTGGTTGTTAGAAAACAAAGAAGCCGGCATTGTTGTTCCCGTGAATGTAGAATTATACCGATCTGAACCACGCAATCTCGAATGTTCTTCATCTTTGTCTTATTGTTACAGTTATTTATTTGAGAATAAATTTGCCATAAAATATATATGGCAAAATGAGTTTTTTAGTCCTGTAAGTTTGCTAGTTGGGAGTTTTAGTCCATCATGTTTGAAAATCAGAAATTTAGTCTTGTAAGTTTCAAAAGTTGAGAACTTTGGTCCTATGACCTGCTATAACAGGTTAGGCAATGGTTGATTGAATGCGTTGGCATTTAATTTATAAAAATAAATCGATTAAAAAAAAACTAGATGATGTGCAAAAATATAATATTAAATAAATATATAAATTAATATATTAAATATTTCTCATTATTCTGTGTCTTTGACATCGAGAATCAAACTTCTCTCCAAAACCAATTTAACTCATTTACCACATCACCTAATTTAATTTTAATCTATTTATTTTTATAAATTAAATGGCAACTCATCCAACAACCATCACATTACCTGTTATAGCAGGTAACGGGACCAAAATTCCCAACTTTTATAACTTACATGACTAAAATTCTGATTTTAAAACATGATAGACTAAAACTCCCAATTAGCAAACATAGAGGACTAAAAAACTCATTTTTCCCAAATATACACTATTACCAAATTACAATAAAAAAAAAAGAAAATCAAGTCAATGAAGTCCACGCACTACTTTTACGTGCCTTAAAAAAAACATTATCCCAAACCTCACTTTTTTCCCACTTCAAAAAACTTTAAATATTTTATCACACAAAAAAAAAAAAAAAAAAAAAAAAAAAAACTTTAAATTACTTTATTACATATCCATCTTCTCCGTTTCACCTGCCTTCAGACACAGATCTGCCATTGTTATTACACCATTATCATCTGCTATCCAAACAGACCTAATTATAAGTTCATCCCCAAAACCCATTTTTCTTCTTTCATAAAAAATCAATGGCTGAATCTGAAATGGGATCACAAGGCAAATATCTCGACACTTTGCTGAATCTTGAATCGCTGAGGAAGAGCTTGGTCAGACAAGAAGACACCATTATCTTCTCTCTAATTGAGAGATCAAAGTACCCAATTAATACACCCTTGTACGATGATGACGTCACGATCCCCTGTGCTTCGTCTCCTCCTTCTTCTCTGTTCCACTTCTTTCTTAAGGAATCCGAATCTCTTCAGGCCAAGGTATATTGTTTATACAACCAGATGTACATACATACATGCATATGTATCTATATATACATGTCTCTGTTTGTGTGGATTCGTTTTGTCCCATGATCTGATATATAGATGTTTATGGGTTGTAATTATTCAAAGATGTGGGGTTTTTTCGTAATTTGAGCTTACCTCAGGGGTGGCCGTAATTTGCCCTAAAAATATTAAGTGGTACTTGCATTGTGATCAATAGTTGGTAAGATAAGTTATGGTTAATTAATAATTAGGGTTAGTTGATGTTTGATTAGTGCAACATTTTTTTCCGGCCAGCCCTAAGTTACGGAAAAAAAAAACGAGCTCTTATCTCTCGGCTTATGATATTGGTTATAGTCCATTTATATAATTTGTGTATAACCTTATCTTGAGAACCAAACGAGGTACAATAAGATTCCAAACGAGGTACAATATGATTTATCTATGCTTGTTCAGCTCGAACGGTACATGTAACTGTTGTTCATATAAACCTAATGCTTTTGAACGGGTGACGATCAATTTTTTCGGTGGGAAAATACATTTATGATTTCATTTTGTGTTTTAGTATTTTGCACCCTTTGATTCATCTGTCGCGGTTTTGTTTGTAGACTGGTCGATATACTTCACCAGAAGAGAATGCTTTTTTCCCCGATAATCTACCGTCTCCGCTGCCGGGCTCGCTTCCTAATTATAACCCTACACAGGTAAGAATTAATCAGATTAAAAAAACGAAAGTTATATCCTTTTTTAATGTAGAAACTGGTTTCGATTATAATTAATACAGGTATTGCATCCTCAAGGAGCTTGCATTAATATAAACGAGAAAATACTAAACTTGTATCTCAAGAATTTACTTCCTCTGATCGCTACTAAGGGAGACGACGGGAACTATACTTCCACTGCAGCCAGCGATCTCGACTGTTTGCAGGTAAATAAAAATAAATAAAAATAAAGAACCGAAAATCGCACTAGTAATTAGAAATCATTTTACATTAATTATAATATTGAGATATCATTTAATTTCTTCTTTAAGGCTCTCTCTAAAAAAATTCACTTTGGGAAATTCGTGGCCGAGGTTAAGTTCCGGAAGGCACCTGATGACTATGTTCCGGCTATACGTGCTAAGGTATATATATTAAAAAAATTAAAAATAATTTTTTTTTTTTGAAATATTTTGTATGTATTATGTATGAACTTGTTGGTCGAGCAGGATAGGGATGGTTTAATGAAACTATTGACGTTCGAAAGTGTTGAAGAAGTGATCAAGAAACGAGTGGAAAAGAAAGCGACAGTGTTCGGACAAGATGTGGTGGATCTTGAACAAAATAATAATCACGGCAAATTTAAGGTTGATCCGTCTGTAGTTGCTCGATTGTATGGAGATTGGGTGATTCCTTTGACGAAATTTGTTCAAGTCGAGTACCTTCTTTGTCGACTCGATTAGTTAATCCCTTTAACCGTCTTAGTTACCATGACAGACGTATTTGTTGTATTTGAATAAGTTTTATGAAGCAGATGAATGTTTTCTGATGTCACTTTTGGTAATTGTATACTTCAAAAAAGAAGATAAATACGTGAAATTACAAAAAAAAACCCTCTTATTTCGGTAATTGCATCTAAACCCTTAACTATGAGTCTTCTTACACGTTTATTATTATGGTGTCAAATTCAAAATAATCTTCTAGATTATGTGGAATGTTTCCTAGTTTGTACTCGATTTGTGCAAAGATGTTGTTTATGATGCACAATAATCACTTGTTTTAAAATGTGGAGCTCGAATAGGGTAAAACGGGTATAAACTGAAGAATATTCAACACAATTTAGAAGATTTCACTAAATTGGACACCACAAAGGTGGACGTGTAACAAGATTCATAGTTGAGGGAGCTGGTTGTAATTATCAAAACATGATAGGGTTTTTTTTTTTGTAATTTAACCTTACTTTAGGGGGTTTGCCGTAATTTACCCCAAAAAAATTTGGGAACACGTGCGCATGAAAATTAATGAAAGTGACTAGAGAATGAGTATAATGAGAACATTCAGACAACACACAGTCACAGATTTCGTTTAGTTAATTCTCTTAAAACACTTTGCATAAACAAAATCAAAATCTTGCACTCTTTCAAGAAAGACAAAAATAAATAAATAAAAATTGAACACCCTCTCTCTCTCTCTCTCTCTCTCTCTCTCTCTCTCTCTCTAATTTCTTTTTGGTTACTCCCATTGAAAGCCAAGTTATTCTGTAGAGTAGCTAGAGACACACAACAGACACACAGTAAAGTGTGAAGATGAAGAAATGTTCCACATGTAAGAGAAATAAAGTGTTCCTTACATTCCCAGCAAAATCAAGAATCACACACTATTTTCTGACTCCATTTTCTTGAATTTAAAAGGATATACATTCTCATTGTTCACATCTACTTGTCTTCTGAATTTTTGTACTGCTGTTTTATTGCAATGTGTGTGTGTGTGTTTCAAGAAATTTGTAAGGTTTGTCTTTAATTTGGGGGCGATTGGAGGTGGCCCTTTTTGATTAGGTATGTTACTGTCGTTGTTTAATTTGCTTTATTATTTAAGTTTGATTAAATGTTCTTGAAAATATAGATTTAATTTGTTTGGAATATCTTAGGGTTAAATATTGCTACATGTATCTCAAAGTGATCCTATATCGGAATATTCGCTCATTCAAACTCGAAACCGTAAAAACGAGGCCTTTCGTATTCGAAAAATTGACATCAACTGCTATGTACAAGGTGGTGGTCAAGTGTATTTGAAGGTATGCATCTTTTCCTTGCATTTTTGTTTTTAAATGAAGGCCCTATGTGTATCGTTTGAAGGTTTGAATTAACGGTTTTTTTTTTTTTTTCCGAAATTAGTTTGTTTAGGTTCTTTTCTCGGAAATGGACGGCACTC
>NW_012194875.1:505136-538599 GCF_000504015.1 Erythranthe guttata | reverse complement strand
TCAACTCCTTACTCCACCACCATCCTCCACCTCCAACACCACCGCCACCAATACCACTCTTCTTCAAATGTGGTAATTGCGCCTCCTCTGACTCCACCACCACCACCTTCTTCGAATGTGGCAATTGTGCCTCCTCTTACTCCACCACCACCACCACCACCGCCGCCTCCAATACCACCACCTTCGAATGTGGCAATTGTCCCTCCTCTTACTCCATCACCACCACCACCACCTCCACCTCAATTTGCCGCCTCGTCAAAATTTTCCACCGCTAGATGTGCAACACCTCCACCGCCATGCCCTCCAAGTTTCGTCAAGAAGGAATCTTCGTCATTGCATGGCTTATCAAAATCCAGCAGCCCTTCTTTGCAGCTGCATTCATCGTCTACTAGTACTCCTCCTTCGTGTGCAAAGGGAAAATTGCAATTAAGGACAAGTTCAAGGACTAATTCCCAATTAAAGAAAACATCCCTCAAACCATATCACTGGTTGAAGCTCACTAGAGCTATGCAGGGCAGCCTATGGGCTGAGGCACAAAAACCCGACGAGGCTTCAAAGTATGTTATTATATATACTATCTTCGATTCATATATATAACCAACCATTGTTAACAAAATTTATTTTCTCTTATATTTCCTTTTTTAGAGCTCCTGAGTTAGACATGTCCGAACTCGAGAGTCTTTTCTCGGCCACTGTTTCGAACTCGGATCACGTGGGCCCCCCCGGAAAAACAAACAGGCGTGGCTCGGGGCCGCTCAGACCTGATAAAGTTCATCTGGTAACTCGAAATATTATTTTGGACTGAATATAATACTTTTATTTTACTCTCTACTTATATTTCCGGTTTGTCGCCCCCCCTGCAGATTGAGCTACGAAGGGCGTACAATTGTGAAATCATGCTGACTAAAGTTAAGGTTCCTCTGTCAGATTTGATGGTAGGCTTAACCTCGAAATAACTTACACTATATATCTCTGTTCTTGAAATGCACGATCATGCATAATTATATTAAATCACTTGTCTTAAAAGTTTATTACTTCTGAAATTTCAACGCTTTATCGCTCTAAAAAAATCGATTTTTTTTTTCCTTCAAAAACAGAATTCGGTACTTGCTTTGGATGACTCGGCATTGGACATCGATCAGGTCGATAATCTTATAAAATTTTGTCCAACCAAAGACGAAATAGAACTCCTTAAGGTATTTGTTTGTTTCCGAGTGATTCGATTACTTTCTTCACTCAATATTATCGAAGTACAATAAATCTTAGTGGAGGCATTATTTATAAATTTACAATTACATTTCTTCTTTCAGAACTACAAAGGTGACAAGGAGAACCTCGGAAAATGTGAGCAGGTATAGATACGATTATTCTCTTGTTTCTCGTAAACACGTTCTTACAACCTTAAAACATTGTCTTAATTCCCATTTTATTTCAGTTTTTCACGGAGTTGATGAAAGTCCCACGTGTCGAGTCGAAGCTAAGAGTTTTCTCCTTTAAAATTCATTTCTTTTCTCAGGTAACGAAAATACGTAATTTTCTTGAAATTATTCACTAAACTTTCACTGTTTTTTTAATTAAAATTTTAAATTTGTCCATTTCACGTGCAGATATCAGATTTGGGTACGAGTTTGAATATAGTAAATTCTGCATCTGAAGAGGCAAGTAATTTAGTAATTTTGCTCGTTTTTTTTTTCTCGTGTCGTCCCATAAAAAATGATTTTTTTTTAATCAGGTCAGAAATTCTGTAAAGTTGAAGAGAATCATGCAAACTATCCTCTCACTGGGTAATGCCTTAAATCAAGGCACGGCAAGAGGTGTGTTAGAAAATCAATTTACTTCTTGTACTCGATATTTTATCAATTTAGTTTTTATTTTTATTTTTTCCCTAATACTGTAAAATATTACTTCCGTTTCTCAGGTTCGGCTGTTGGATTTCGCCTGGACAGTCTTCTAAAACTTACTGAAACGAGAGCTCGAAACAATAAGATAACTCTTATGCACTATTTGTGTAAGGTATTAATCGGTCATTTCCGATACTTATTTTTGCCAAGAAAAAAAAATGGCGGTTGTGTCGAATTAATTTTATCTCGTCTATCGTATCAATATGTATAGGTTCTTACTGCAAAGTTGCCGGAAGTCTTGGATTTTCATGAAGACCTAGTTAGTTTAGAGGCTGCAACAAAGGTATTTATATATATATGGAATATTCTATAGAATAATATTGTGATATTTACATGTTGATTTTCGATCGATTGCAGATTCAACTAAAGCATTTGGCAGAGGAAATGCAAGCTATTCGAAAAGGGCTCGAAAAAGTTGAGCAAGAACTAACTGCATCGGAAAAAGATGGTGCCGTGTCGGAATACTTCTGCAAGGTAATGACTTAATTTTATAAATTAATTATCTAAGTCGATCGACTTGTTAGTTCTCTTGTAGCTAAATCGTTACTTCACCGTAAAATTTTAGACGTTGAAGGATTTTTTCGTCTCGGCTGAAGTGGGAGTGAGATCTCTGGCTTCACTTTATTCCGGAGTGGTAATTAAATAAATTTATGGGGTTTAGTTATCGATCGATTCGACGGATATGGCTAGTAATTAATCCGATGATTTTTTGGGTTTGTTTTAGGGAAGAAACGCAGATGCGTTGGCTATTTATTTTGGGGAAGATCCCGCTCGTTGCACCTTCGAACAAGGTAATTAATTAACTAACATGTGTTAATTAATTATCTTGTTGTTCTTAACATTATTATAATATATAGAAATTTTATTACATTTTAAAAAATCTGTCGTCGGATATTATTCTGTTATGCAGTTGTCTCGAATTTGCTAAATTTTGTGAGGATGTTTCGACGGGCTCGTGACGAAAACTGCAAGCAACTGGAGTTTGAGAAGAAGAAAGAAGCGGAAATTCGGAAGACTTAATTAATTAAGTCGAATTAAAAACAATCATTATAATTATCTTCCGATTCATCGTTCAATATTCTGCCAGCTATAGCTTCGGCCAGCGCAGCTGTGAAGCTGTCGTTTCTTGTCAACGAAGAAACCATTTTCTCGGCAATAGCATTTTGCATTCTGCTACATATTATTGGATCCGTCAGATCAAGACTCGCCGGAGTTGTGCCGGGGCTGGACGAACCACCGCCTCCTGCCGCCGCCGCCACTGAAATTTCACCTCCGGTGGGGTGGTGGTTGTGTTGGCCTTCGTATACAGCTACTAATAGAGATGGATCATTAGCACTTCTTTGCACCTATTACATAAATAAACATGTAACAAAAAAAAAATTAACTAAATTAAATTTCCCATTATTTAATTTGTAATATATATATTACCAATTTTCCATAATAATAATAATTAATTAAAATTATATATATGTCACACCTTCTTCTTGACAGGGCAATTTGGGGATAAATAACACTTGTAATAAGCTCTAGGAGAAGGGTTATCTCTAGTGACCTTTTGCCCATATTTTCTCCATTGATACCCATCTTTTATAACCTGTATAATTTATAAATTGTTACACATAATATATACTATAGGTTATATTATTTAAAAAAATTGTATTTTATAATTATTATTTTTATTAAATATATGTAATTTATTATTAAATTCTTACTAGGTTCGTATCGGATGGGTTGATTCGTACATGAACTCGCGAGACATTTGATTTGATCTCTTTGGGCATACAGTAACCGTGATTACTAAAATTATCGATTTGAAATTCATCGGCTAATTTTCTTTTCTTGGAATTAGTAATGAGGTGGTCATCGTTTTCCGATACGGATTGTTTTTGGATTAAATCGCTGTAGTCTTTGCGCACAATTTGAAGCATGTCGTTGAGTTTCTCGTTCTCCCATTTCATCCTGCTCAGCTCCTCCATCAGATCATCGGTCTGCATATATCGGAGATATTAATATTAAATAATTTTCTTCTTCACTAACTTTATGTTGAGATAGTCATTCACCAGCATATTCATCGTGATTTCTTTTTTCAAATTTGTTCGTTGATTACTGATGTGGCAAACAAAATCCTCGTATTTTACACGAGTACTTGCAAATTGCAAAAATGTAGTTATTCAAAGTACAATTACACACGGCAAAGAATTGTACAAAGACAAATCAAAATTCTTCACAACCAGTTGTTTTTTTAATAAGCAGTCAAAACTCATTAATTATGCAAAGTATGTATAAAAAAAAACTTTCTTAAAGATCAAGAAACGGAAAATCAACGAACGTTGATTAATCAGTGTTGCGCACTATATTAAAGAAAACATCGTAATTAATATAAAGAAATTCTGAAAAAAATTAGCGCACCGGAGTTTCGGTAGGGTTTTGCATGGGCTGAGCGTTGAGGTCGATAAAAAAATTTGTTTCCGATGACGGTTTTCCCATTTCACGAAACTGTGTAAGATAACAAGAATTCTGGTTATGGCTTCTTCTTTTTTCTTGGAATTTATTTTTCTGCAGAAATAGTTTATTTATATATAAATATGATATATGTATATATTTATCAAAGTGACTGAATGGAAAAATGGATAATAAGAGATGATGTTTATATATAGTTGGAAAAATAAGAAAAAATAATCTTAATACCTTAGTCAAGTCTTTCTAGTCTATGTTAATTATGTGTCGGAAAGTGTCACGAAATTGAGGCTTCAACAAAGTCATATCCTTGTATTACACTCTAGAATGTGTCCATGTTTTTTTTATTTTATTGATTTATCTATTATTATTAAAAAATATTGAGAAGAGTTAATTTTATTTATTTATCTCTAGCTATATTAATTATGTGACGAAATCGAAAACTTCATTATTTTTCTAATAAGCTTCATCCGACTAATTCTCACAGGCATATAAACAAGTTTCCTCAAATATTAATGGATGCGTGTGTGATTAATGATGTGCAGATCAATGATTAAGAATTGCTCGATGTATTATTTTATCGAATGTATCAATATATGTTTAGTAAAATTATAACTTGCTAGTTGGTTGGTAGGAGTTATTGAATTGGATAAGGATATTGACTTTTCTTAAAATTTATTTCTCACAAGTATATACTACTGTGAAATTTTTAATAATTTGAAGAAGTGGTGTGCACAAAATCTAATTACTACCGATAAAAATTTTAAAAGATAAATGATGATGCTATTATTAAATCATTTGGGGTATCGGATTAGAAAGAGCTCACGAGCTAGATGATCCTGAAACACTCTAATTAATTCAAGAATTTTGCGAACAGAAAACACGTGAACTAAGTCGGGGGTTGATCCGGCGAAAACCCCTCTAACGAACGGCTGTACAGGCCAGATAGTCGGTAATAGTAAAAAGAATACGAGCAGATGAGTCGGTTGAATAATAAAAGCGAACCTTAATTAAATGAATTTAAGTTTTATTTATACTTTATTGATTGGGCCGAGATCAATATATCGAGTCCAACCTTATTTGAATGTGATTAGACATCCGTAAAAATAGCTATTAAACTGGGTCTTTGACCCAGTAAATATGAGTCTGTTGGCATGGGCCAAAGTGGCATTCGTCATTGCATATGTCGTCACCAGATGCTGATGAAAAAATTTCATTAAGAATGAATTTTTATTCTTTTAACTATTTTAAATATCATTTTCATATATATATATATATAGAGAGAGAGAGAGAGAGATAATGAATATTTTGGCAATTTAAAAGGTCGTTTTGTCATCCACTTACAAGATTTTTAATCGAAAGATATATATCTGTAACATTATTCCACATTTACAAAATTCGAACCTAATCAAATCATACAGCTAATTTTCCCAATTTCAACAAATCTTAGTGGTTAGAAATTAAATTTTAGGGTTTATTAGGGATAACCCCCTTGTTCATATTTTCTAATGAGGTAGATCCAATTAATTTTTCACTTTTTGAGATACACCCAAATTTGCCAACTTGGCAAAATATATTACATAATTTCCCTTTAATATCCCTGTTTTATTTTTTAACAGCATTTATTTCCTTAACTACGAGATATGAGATTTGCTGATATGTTGCCTAAAATCACGGAATAAATTTACGTGAGTTTATTGGCCGTTTCTATCAAATCGTGTACAATTTGTTTTGAAGATTTTCTCCAGCGTTTCATCGTTTTTCTATCGTCTTTGAAGATTTTTTCACCGGCGTGAAAATAGGATCGGATTTGAGCGTTCATTGTTGTACGTTGTTAAGCGGGTATGAATGCGTTTTTTTTCGTTTTTTATTTTCGTTGTATGTCCAGGGTTGTCGTGTACGGTGGTTAGACATTTTTAAGAGTTGTGTTGATACTTGATTCTATTAAGTAGAACGTTTTTTAACAAAATTACGCCGTCACATATACATCGTTATTTTTTGGCTGATGATGTTTGTTTGGAAGAGGATTCACAGAGTTATAAGAGGATGGTTCACGCAGTCGGACCAGAGTTGTTTTATTTGAGCGTCGTAGTTGGTTTATGCAATAATCGAAATAAATGTCTGCTGTGGTCGAGTTCATGAGTTTGATCCATATTGATAGTTGGTTTATTTGTTTACAATAGTCGATTTTAGTGTGCTCGGTAGTACATTAAAATATATTTCGTAGTCTTTTTTAATTTAGCGTATGGATTTTGCATTTAAAGTTTATTTTTGATGGTATTAATGTATTGTCATTCAAATGTATTTGCAGTCTATTTAATCATTTTTTAGTATTCTGCATTTTTTATTTTGTTTCATGATTTTAGGTTTTTTCGATGGCAAATTTCGTACGGATTTTGTTGAGGTTTGGTGGGTTGGTTGCTATAAAGAGGTGTTTACGATGTAATGGCTCGGTAACTTCGGTTAAGTGTTAAACCGTTGTAATACAGTAGTATACTATTATGAATACCGTATGATACTACCATTATCATTTTATTATACTATCATGAGATTATTAATGTACTAGAGTTTTTTAACTCGACATATTGGTTTGATTGTGTTATGATGTGGTTTTATGTATTTTATCAAAACCCTAGATTGAAATTATGAGATTATTAATGTACTATTTTATTGGTTATGTTGGAATACTTTACGTTGGTTTTGTTCTCAATGTTCTTGTCGTTTCAGTGGTATATTGTTTGTAACACAATTTCATATCACTACTATAACCGTAATATACTATCATAGCAGATTAATGTACTATATTGAAATTATTAATATACTATGTGGTTGAATAATACGGGATCCATAGTCGATTAACGAGATCCATAGTCGAATTAGATCAATAAGATAGTCTATTACATGATATAAGGAAAATTACCCTAATTGATTAGTATTTCAAACAAACATATAATTCAGTTTCCATATATATTATTATTTTTTCATATATATTATTATTTACCCTAATCGTTTTCATATAATAAGGAAAATTGCACTAATTGATTAGTATTTCAAACAAACATATTATTCAGTTTCCATATATATTATTATTTTTTCAATAGTCAAATAACTAAACCGATAGTCGAATTAGATACATGGGATAGTCTATTAAATGATATGAAATAGTCTATTAATTTTAAAACACAAATCCGCCGCCGTCACTTCTCAAATCTAGGGTTTTGATGATTCTTCGGCCCATAGTCGATTAACGAGATCCATAGTCAAATTATACCAGTGGAATAGTCTATTAAATGATATGGGATAGTCTATTAATACAGATGTAATCGACTATGCATCTCGTTAATCAACTATGGGCCGAAGAATTATCAAAACCCTAGATTTGAGTAACCCTAGATTGGAGCAGTGACGACGGCGGCGACGGCGGGCAACGACGATATCACTCTTAAATTGATTGTTACGACCTTGGATGCGGGAGCGGCGGAGGTCTTGGTCGTTTTTTGCGGTCTTGGAGGTGGAGGTGGTCGGATGTGGTGGTGGTGGAGGACTAGGCGATGGTGGAGGTGTTGCTTATGGCCAATGTCGTTGTTATCGTCGTTGGCCACCGGCGACAACGGTGACGGAGGTGGCGGCGGTCGGAGGTGGAAACGGCGAACCCGACGGGAAAATAGGGAGGGATTTCGGAGTGTAGAAAATCGTCAATCGTCGGTGTATAAATTTCTGGTTTTCTTTGGGACGTTTGCAGATTTTGATAGTGATTTTGTGGGGATAGTGTTTTAACGGGAAAATAGAGAGGGATTTGATATTATTTTAAAAGGTAAAGTAACGGGATTTGTGGGATTTGATTGAGGGTACTTATGTAATTTAGAAAAGTTTGGGTTTTTATCAAAATGGCAAATTTAAATTTGGATCTACCCCTATTATTTGAATGTTTAAGGGGGTTATATCTAATAGACCCTAAATTTTATTTACTTTTTTCCACGTCACAACTATATTTCGCGTAGACTTCCAAATTGAAATTCTTCTCAAACAAACCATATTAAAGTCGTGAAAGATGACTTAAAAAAGACTAAACAATTTCCAATTTCCCTTAATTGGAGATGATGCAATTTTGGTGATGCTTGTGTTATGACGTCATGAAAAAATACGTCACACACAAGAAACTATTTGTACTAATATTTGGAAAGTTCATATACTTTCGTGTCAATTTGTACTTTGGTTATTTCATTGTCCTTTTCTATGTTGGCCAACAACAGTACTCGTGGAGAATTTGCCTACTAAGTACTAACCCGTGTTTTGAAAGTCGGACCGGATCGGCCGGTTGACCTGGTTAAACTGCAAACCGTTGTCTTATTCGGTTTGGTTTGGACCAGTGAACTGTAATATTGAAACTCGAGTAAAAAAATGGGGTTTTTTCCCCCAAAATTGTGCTTTTGTTTTTAATAGACAAACTAAATTAATTCAAAATAAAAAAAACTTTGAAATCGGAAGACATTATTTTAGATTATGATTTCTACAATATTTGAAATTATTCGGTGTGATATTTGTGTGTTGATATGTTACGTGTGTAAACTAAAAGTAGGTTTGATTTACTTTTCAATTGAAAATTAGTAATGGGATAATGTGTGTGAAAGAAAATATTTATTTACTATAAAATTAAATATAAATAATTATAAAATAAAAATTAAAAATCCGGTTGAACTGGTCCAGATCCAATAGTTTGTCCGGGTCAATGTCCGATCTGATTTTTAAGACTCCTACTAACTAAATGTTGCACGAAATTCAAAAAAAAACTTTTTTTTTTCTTTTTTTTTTTTTTTTTTTTTGTAAAATACAAAATATGTAGATCGTTTAATTTGTATGGGCCAAGTCATAAAAACTAAAAAGGGCCTTACTAGAAATGGCCATGACAAATTCAAGACCGAAAGCCCAAACATAAATTATTTCTAATGTAAATTATTTACTAATATAACTCAATGATCATAATTCATAGGTACATTCTATAATTTTTGTGACAACTCATACATATTTCTAGAACATTCATATCAATAAACTATTTCATTAATAAAAGATGATAAAAAAATATTATTAATCTTGAATATATCTTTCAAATATAGTATTCTATACACATCGTGTTGTACATTAATTAATCACATCAAGTGAACCAAACAAATCAAAACAAACTCAAAAATAAGTTGTAGGATACACAACCCAAATAATTAATACATGTATAACCCTTAATTAGGGTAGTCATTAATTTTTTAAAAAAAATTGATCAATATTGATCAAATAAAATTAACTCTCTTTAATTTGCTTAATTAGCAAATATTAATTCAGAAAAAAATATATATATATATTTTGATAATAATAAAATCAGTCACCCTTGCCAAGTCCAAACAACATCACTCAACGCCGGCCGAATATCCTCTTCACGGAACTTGATATACTCCAACGTGTCGCCGGCGAGTTTCGAGAACTCGACCACCGTCACCTCCGGCGCCACCTTGAACACCTCCGCGGTGACCGAGAGCCGCCCCTTCCGCCCCTCGGCGGGGCCCACAAGCCTCAACTTGAAGTCCTTTGTCCTCGCAACCTTAAACCCGAACTTCTTACCAATAAGTTCGATTTTCCCCATGATCACTTTCGCCGAGCATCGCGAAGTGAAAGTGGAGTCGGGTTTCCGCCTCTCGTCGTCGAACATGGTCGAGAGTCCGGTCGACATCGACGAGATGAATTGGAAGGCGTTCAAGAAGGCGGGAGAAGACGGAGATTTCTTGATCGTCTCGTGTTTCATGAGTTTCTCCTCCTCGTCGAATTTCTCGAACATGGATTCTTGCATGGAGAACGCGTTGGGCCTTTTGAACCCTTTTCTAAACCACATGACCCGGGTTATACCCGCCATGCAGATCCGTTTACTCGGATCCGGAACCAGCAGCCTCGAGAGTAGACGTTTTGCTTCGGCCGAGAACCACGGCGGACACTCGTACTCGGCTTTGTAAATCTTTCTATACATGGCCGCGATATTTTCGTCTTGGAAGGGTAAAAACCCGGCTAACAAAACGTACAAAACGACGCCGCATGACCAAATATCCGCCTTTGCTCCGTCGTAGCCTTTCCGTGCGAGAATCTCCGGTGCGATGTACGCCGGCGTCCCGCACTGGGTGTGGAGGAGCTTGCTCCCGGCGCTGCCGGAATGAGAGGCGGCGTTAGGGGAATGCTCGTGGAGGGCGGATAGGCCGAAGTCGGAGATCTTGAGGTCACCGTTCTCGTCGAGGAGGAGATTCTCGGGTTTGAGGTCGCGGTGGAAGACGCCGCGGCTGTGGCAAAAGTCAACCGCGCTGACGAGCTGCTGGAAGTACGACCGGGCGGCGTCCTCCTTGAGGCGGCCTTGCGCCACCTTGGCGAAGAGCTCGCCGCCGCGGACGTACTCCATGACGAAGAAAATCTTGGACTTGGTGGCCATAACTTCTTTAAGGCCGACGATGTTCGGGTGGCGGACGAGGCGCATGACGGAGATCTCGCGTATGATCTGCTCCATCATTCTCTCGTCTTTGATAACCTCGTCTTTCTTGATAACCTTAATCGCCACGAACTCGTTCGTCGACAGGTTTCTCGCAACGTACACCTTCGCGAACGTGCCTTTACCTAGAAGCTTCCCCATTTCGTATTTTTCGAACACTATTTTCTTGTTTCCTACCATTTTTGCTATTACAGAAGCCAGGTTTTCAATATTTCAACAATATCAGTTAATATAATTCAAAAAAAAATGAAAAAAAATCAAGAATCATAGAACAAATAGATCCAATCTCTTGTCTATTAATTTTGCAGTTGGCCACAATTATATGTAGATGTGGGTTGTAATTAAATATAAAATCAAGATATTAATAAATAATATTATCCATATTATGAAAATTGGATGAGTCTTTGAAAAATATGAAAGTTATAAGGCACTACTTTTATTATTCCAACCTGGAATTTTATGTAGCTGACATCAATCCGATTCATACTATTTTTTTTCGTAAAAATAAATATCATAGAAAAATTCAATAAATGTGTGTATATATATATATAGATATATATATAATAATAATAATAATAAAATCTTACAATTTAGAGTGTGGCCTGCTTTGTTGCGTAATGTATATGCAATGGATCATGACACATTTCACAGCTTTTAATTATTTTTTTTCAATCGATGCTGCCAACCAAGAAAATTAATAATAAATTTCGATGTTGTTATAAATATAATATAATGACGTGTGCATCAGTCTATTTAGACACCAACATGAATGTTTTTTTTTTTAAATGAATTATGGTCTGCATGATGTATAGCATGTACTAAATTGGGATGAACTTTGACTTTATCTATAACTTGATACATTTGTACGTTGACATTTTTGGTTTTACGCTAATCTTATTTTTCTATTTAAGAATTCCCAGTCAATCATAATCTACACTCGTGTATAATTACGTGCGACAAGCTCAACCTAATGATCTTGGGAAAAGGTATTTGACTTTCAGTCAATTGATACATGCTCGTTTGCTTAACCGTTGAGCCATCTCTTACGGGACTTTTTGACGCTTTCAAATTTGTGGAATGTAAATTGTGACAAGGACAATTAGAAGTTTATAAGGTTAGCAATGTAATCCTAATTACGAGTTAATTGCATTGTTGGGCTAGAATAATTATATTCAATGTTGTGACAAAGGCCCAATTGATGTAATAATTAAATCTATTAAAGCACAATTGTTGGGCTCTAATTTAACCGGCATAACTCTCTGATGGGCTTGCACGCTTCATAAATATCTCAATAGATCCATTTTCATGTGGCCCAATTTAACTTTATGATACATGTACTATTTAATAATTGGGTAAATTACGCAAATCCCTCTAAATTTAGGCTAATTTACGTAAAATACCCGTACCTATTAGTAGTTATCAAAATTCCCCCAATATTTGTTTCCGTCTTACACCGACTCCTTTACAGTGTGATTTTTCACAAAAAAAAAAATCATTGCAGGGAATATTTTACGAAAAATACCGACTGTATCCCTGCAAACCTGGAACCGATTGAAGATAGTCACGCACAAATGATTGAAAAAACTGCTTATGTATGCCATGATGCTTCATATTAGCAATTCGAGAAGTGTATGTGATGATGAAGAAAATGAGGTTACTGTAGAAGGTATACCAAAATCACGTACATCTAAGAGACTGTTCTTAGGTGTAAAATCGGCATTTTTGAAGAATATTCCCTACAATCTGTGAAAAATTACACAATAAAACGGTCTCTGTAAGATATAAACAAATTTCGGGAAGGATTCTAGTAATTACGGTGAGGTGGAGGTTTTTTTAAACCATAAGTTATTAGAAGATTACAATTGTTGAAAATAATATTTTTATGCCCATAAGATATAATTGGGTGCAATATATATAATACATATTTTTTTCCTAAATTTTATAAATACATACATATGTATAGCAGCCAAAAGCCTAAAACCTGCATTAATCTCGATAACACAACACTAATAGTATCTGTCACACGAGAAAAGATGGCGTAATTCATGGCTTTTTTGCTAATTAATTAACCATTTTTCTGACCTTGAGCATCCAAAGCCATTTTATTATTATTATTTGAATTATTATTAATTAATAAGCAACAAATTAAATAAATAAATACATAATTAAGGAAAAGTCAGAGCTTTGGATTCTATAGTAGCTAGGCTGCTCACATTTGACTTCAACATCTGACTACATTAGAATACTCAAAAGAAATTTTGCATACACGAGGGTTAGATTCCTCCTCATACACACATGCATTAATATTATATATATTATCTTTTTCTTTTTCTTTTTTCACCTAATTATCTTTTCTTCTTTTTTATTTTTACATGAAAATAGAAATACTTACCTTTCACTTTAACAGAGAGTCAGCCACTCCTATTTAATTTTGGGGAAGAAAAAACCTTAAAACTTGTATTAATCAAGAAATGATTTAAGCAACCATCGAGTGAAATGTTTTTTTTTATTAATTAATTAATAACTAGTTATGTTAAATTTACAAAAAAAAAAAAAACTCTAATGTTTAGGTAATTATAACCACCCATCAACTATGAATCATCTTACATGTCTACTAATATTGTTGTGTCAAATTTAGTGGAATCTTCTAGATTATGTGGAATATTCTCGAGTTTGTACCCATTTTATCTCATTCGAGCTCCACATTTTAAAACAAGATGATCATAAGATGTTTTTTGGCTTGCAAGCATCAGATGTGATGCATCAGAAACTGCATTTTTCCACAAAACGAGTAAAAACTGAAGAACATTTCACGAAATCTAGAAGATTATGTTGAATTCGACAACATCATGATGGACGTGTAAAAATATTCATAATTTATGGAGTTAGTTGTAAGTACCCAAATAAGAGGGGTATTTTTGTAATTTGATACTAGCTTAAGAAAAAAGGAAAAAAAAAGCAACATATTCACAGCCTGAATCATTTAATATTGTAAAGTGTAAATGGGAAACAAAAGAAAGTAAACATAGGGTCCCTATGTTGTCTTCTTTTCTTTGTCAAATTAAAGAAGTCAGCCAAAATAATAATAATAAAATAATAAAATAATAAAATAAACCTTCATATAATTAGGATTTGCCCCTCCCTTTTTCCTCGTAGGAATTGAATTCCTTGCTCATCAACCCCTTTTCGGCTTTTTCTTTTTCCTACCACCCCCCACCCGTGACACATTATTAATCATTTCCTTTTTATATAAACATATTATTTATATTATATTATATATATTATTTTAATTTGTCAATGAGACCCCTTTCACTTTACTCTTTGTCAACTCCATTTTTGTCTACAGTATAAAACTATCTCTCCATACAACACTTTCTTCACCATAGCTAAATTAACCCTCTCCACACACCCAAACACACACACACACACACACACTCTGCTTTAATGGAGGTTGTCGGAGATGACAACGTTGTTGTTGTTGTCCGAACAAGTCACAAGAGAAAGTCGCCGGAGATTTCAAGATTTCCATTGAACGAGCTCAATCAAGACCTTCTTGAGAGGGTTCTCTCATGGCTGCCGACCTCTTCCTTCCTCCGCCTCAGTTCCGTCTGCAAGAGATGGAAGTCGACGGCGGATTCCGCCACTTTCCGGCGGGCCTGCTCTCAAGTTCCGGCCCGTGAACCCTGGTTCTTCATGGTGGATTCTCGGAAACCCCAGAGTTCGATAGCCTTCGATTCGTCGGAGGGGAACTGGAAGAAGCTCAACCGCCCGCCTCTGTTCTCCGCCGTCGATTTCATTCCGGTTGCCTCCTCCGGCGGCTTGATCTGCTTCCACAGCAACACCGCCGCCGGAGACTTCATCGTCACCAACCCCGTCACCGGCGCGTGCCACCAGCTGACGTCACTCCCGACCCCGCATCCACCCATTCTGGCGATAGCAATGACGTCATCGAAAACCGGAACTTTCAAGGTGTTCGTAGTCTCCGGCGAGCTGCCGAACATCACATTCCGGCAGTACAACTCCGGCGCCGATCAATGGGAGGAGGAAATCTCCCTCACAAGAAAGTCCGCCACCAAGAGCAGCAGCAGCCCCGTTGAATCGGAAGCAAGCGACGACGACTGCACACAGTATTTCCTGAGCAAATGCGGCAACGTTGTCTCGCCGGAAATCCAGAGGAGCCCGTCGAAGCAATACTCATCAGTCCTCACAATCTCACGCGCCGCCGGAGACAAAATTCTCCACTTCCTGAGCTCATCCGGGACGGTGGTGGCCTGCAACCTCACGCGCCGCCAATTCTCCGAGTACCCGAGGCTTCTCCCTGTTTTCTCCGAGTACTCGATCGATCTAGTCGAGTGCGGCGGGGAGATGTACGTGGTTCTGCTCTGTGATTTCCTCGAAAGTTGCAGTGTTCGAGTGTGGAGTTGGGATGAGAAGATCGAATCTTGGCGGCAGGTGGCGGCGATGCCGCCGCACATGTCGCACAAGTTCTACAGCAAGAAGGCGGACATAAACTGCAGCGGCGGCGGCGGTGGCGGGAAGATGTTTGTGTGCGTGAGTTCCGGTGAAATGTGTTGTTATGTGATGTGTGATTTGGTCGGAAATGAATGGGTTGAAGTACCGCAGTTTTACGAAAATGGCGGGGAAGCCAAAGAGTTTGCTTCTGCATTGTCTTTTGAGCCTAGGATTGAAGCTTCTGTCAATTAGACATTTCTTATTTGTTTGTGTGTGTGTTTGTTTTTTGTAGCTTTTAATTTTCTACAATATTCATTTAAATTGTTATTTCGTTTCTTCATGAATTTGTGATGGCCGGTGTGTATTTGATTTAAATCAGGTCGAAAACGAGGATAAAATTACGAAGATAATTTGAAACTAGTATGAAAATCTAACGAAGTTACTCGATTCGAGATTATAAAAGCATGGTTTGATAACACTGAAGTTATGTTCGGCTCAATTAGAGTTTGTTGGAGTTCGACTCGATTGTTTATTAAACCAAACTCGAATGTAATTGCAGGGGTAGATAAAATTTTAGAAAAACTTGAACAAACATATATGTGTTTGGCTCGACTGAATTAGTAAATACCGGTAGTTTTGGCGGGTAATTTAAAGATTAGGCAAGAAATATAAGTTTTCATAGAAGGCCCATTAAGAAGCAATTGTACGCAGCCCATTGTTTATTGCAATTAAAATTTTCAAAAATAGCAAGCCCAGCCAGCTCATCATTTCCGCTCGACGGGCTATACCGTAAGTATTCATTGCGCGGACGTGTTGGGTACTCGTTTAGAAGTAAACGTTTTACTAACAAAAATACAAAAGATGGATCGAGTTCTGAGGAAGAAGATACTAAAAGAGGATTGGGCCCAATTTTGAAATAATTCATGCCTCAGCCCAAAATCCTCACAGGATGGACACAATTGATGTTATAAAATGGAGTTCCAAATAGTATAAAGCATGCTATATGGGTAAGTTGGCCTACAATATATGTAACATGGAGTTCCAAATTCAACTTTTTTATATTCTTATATATATATATATATATATATATATATATATATATATATATATATATATATATATATATATATATATATATATATATATATATATATATATATGTAGGTGGGGCAACTAGAAAATATGAGATGGTCCCAAACCAAAGGTACCCCCACTAATACCGGAAAGTGACCTTAGCAACACTCTAATACACCTCCCTTACCTATTCATTTAATTCATACCAACCGCTCTCAAACATATCTTCTTTAGTCAAAATACTTTTGTTGTCTACATTTGACCATCTTAAATATTAAGGTAAATTGCGCCTACAGTATGCTAAACTAACTCTAGGGTTCTTATGATATATGTAATTACATATTTGTTTCTGGGTAATGAAATGCACTATATTTGTTTCTCACGTGGCCGTTAATGCTACCATGGACGGAAATTTATAAATCTTATATAAAATGATAAGGATTTAAGAAATGTTAGGAGAATCGTGCCACCTTCTAGCTCTATGTTGTCTCCACCACAGTCTAAAACTAATAGTCTGTTAGAATCATCACGGAATAACTTATCCAATGCGTTATTCCGTTAAGGTTTCTGACAATATTTCAAGTGGGTGATTGTAATTACCGATCCTACAGGGACCTTAAAGTTATTTTAGCATATCTCAAGGGTGCAGGTGTAATATATCCTAAATATTATTTGGAACAAAAATCAGAATTTATGAGAATTTTATATACAATTCCAATTTCGTTCCAAAAAAAATGGATAAATCGAAATCGGTAACCGATTTTTGCCACTGAAGTTTGACCCACCTTAAAGGTTTGATCGCCTCAAACCACCTCACAAGAAGAAAAAAAACGATTTTTCAAACTTTTATACTAAAATCGTAAATATTTTGGACCACCTCCACCTCGACCACCGATTAATCGGCCGCGTCGATCGATTTTTAGAACACTGCTACATAGTATATACTGGACCGGAAAAAAAAAGTTGCAAATTGGGCTGGCAGAATTGGGGTGGGGGTGCAGGCCGATAGGTGATTAATTCTCTTATTGGACGGCTCAGCCCCTTTCCCACCTTTCAGCTTACCCCTTTGATCCTTTCTGACTCGTCACATCTGGGCCCCACCCACCCCTCTGTCTTTCCCCACTTGGTCCCACCACTCTTTCTTCCAATTCCATTTTTATTTTTTATTTACCAATTCCTAATTATTTATTTTCTTTAATTTTTATTTATTATTAAAATAAAAGTTGAAATTTGAAGGTGTTGGACAAGTCTAGATCCAGCTGGCAAATATGCAGAAAAGTAAACCGGGAAATAACTCCAACTGTAAAAAAGGATCAAAACATAGACTTAAGAAGCTACCTGAAATTTGGACCACACATTTTGCTTGTCTTATCTTCATACTTATTTAATTATCACAACTAATCTCACAGCAATTAAGGGACCACCACCCCTCTACCATGCATCCTTCTATTTAATTAATTATACAATAAATATAAATGTTTTAAATACTATACTTTATATCTCTTAATTATAATCATTTTTATATATATTCTTTAAAAAAATAAGCAATGTTTTAATATATCCTGCATTTTAAACATTTGAGCTATTTTAAATCGGCATAGTACTATAGCAACAATAAAAAGAATAAGGGATGTAGTAAATAACGTTTCAATTCAAAAGTGATTTTGATAACTTTCGAGCTAAATTTGATAAAACTTTAAATACTATGTAGTTCTTTGAATTAACCTTCTAAGCTGACTTGAATGAATCATCAGATTAGATGTCATGTAAAAAGAAATGCATGAAACGAGCAACAATACTCACGACCTTGATGATTTGAGTTACTAAAAGTCAAAATACAGTTCGTTTGTGCATAACTTTTCCGTCTGATATTCAATCTAGCTGATTCAATATTTAGCGTATTCAAAATAGATCAGAAAAATAACTCAAATGACTACATTTCATATATATTGAATTCTGCCAAAATCGTACTATAAAAAGGGTCAAAATCACGTTAGACGTCAAAACCGTATCAACAAAAATTGAAACAACATTTTAACCCAAAGTGAAAATATATATTCTACCATGCCCTTAAATAGTTATTTTTAAAATTTGAATTAAATTGAAAAAAAGAAGGAAAAAAATAAATTACATTTTCCAACAAAAATAATTTAGCTAATTAATTTTCAACCTAATAAAACATTAAGAGAGAGAGAGAGAGAGAGAGAGACCCACTCCATTATGCAGCGGGGGGCAGATAGCCGTAGAGAAAAGACCACTCACTTTAAAAATCCTGCAAAAATATTTATCAGCCAAAAAAAATGAAAAAGAAAAAAGAAAAAAAACCCTCAGTCGAATCATCAATTAACACCCTCTGATTCACAGTTTTTCCCCCACATTTCGCAACTTGATCCATTTGTAATTTCTCTCAACGATTATTAAATTATAATAATTGGGGGAGATACAGACATTTTTTTTATCGCAACGGTGGTGTGAAAGGAATCCAAAGAGAGAGAGAGGGGGGCTACGCTATGAATATTTATTGTCTGGATATGTATTTAGTTATGGCGATGAAATGGTGGTGGAATGCGATTCGTCGAGACCACCAGAGGGGAAAACTGCGGCCCAACCGGATTGGTTGAAGCTAGCTGCAGCAATTTTTATTTAATTTTTTAATCAGAGAAAATGGAAAAAAGAAAAAAGGGGGGTAAATGCAGTGTGGTTTTTTGGATGTTTATCCACAGTGGCGCAGCTGCAGTCAGGCGCGTTTCCTTTTTCCCTTTCACTTCTTCTTTCCTTTAATTTTCTCTTTGCTTTAATCTGTTTATCGTAATTTGATCTTGCTTTGACGAAATTTAATTTGGGAAATTTGAAATTGATTTGATTTAGGTCAGTTTGAATTGTAAAAACATTAAATTTATCCCGGCGTAATTTTACCGTATATGTGTATATATGTGTGTGATTATGTATAAATTTACAATATATGTTGCATGGTGTAGCATTCAATTTACCGGTACAATCCTATTGCGCGTGCATACGTGTGTAAATTACGATAATATGATATTTGATGTATTTCACTTGGTGTAGCATTTGCACACCGAGTGTAATCTTATTATCCAAGGCTTAGTTTGGTTGGGAGATTAGTCGTGATTAACTTATTAATTGAATAAACCTAATGATATATAACTTCCTTGGTCGAGCCGAAAATATTATGTTACCGTGCTTTAATATGCCTTTTAAGGAGCCTTTTGGTTGGACCTTCCGTGTTCCCGTAAAAAAAATGAATTTTCATTAGATTATTTAATTTTATCTCGACTAATCCTATCTTGGCAACCAAATGAGTCCCAAGTGTATATATTGAGTCCTCGTTTTATGATGATATGCTACACGGGCCGTGTAGCATTTACTTCACCGAATGTAATCCTACCATACACGTGTATATATTGACTATATATTTTACGCTCATCCACATGTAAATATGTGTGATTGTGTGTTAATTACAATTATACTCCATTTCATATATATACAAAAAAAGTAAGTAAATTATGATTCCTATATATTGCTACAGAAATAAGATAAGATTATTACTTAAGTAAAACTATTCAAAACAAATTGAAATTGAAATAGAAATTATCCATTTGATGATTAAAAATTTAATGACTAGGAAATATAAGGTGATTAAATTAGATAACTGAGAACTCATTAGCTGCTTCTGAGTGCTGCAGAGGTGATTGGACATTGCATGTTGAATGAGGCAGATCAGAAGTAAACAATATCATCTTTGTTTTTGCTATTTTAATTGATTTACCAATGGATGATAGTATTGATGATGTAATCACAATTAATGAAATATCTTATCTTTTCACTTATTATCAGATAAAATTTAAAACTTTGCTTTCATCTTTTGATTGATCTCACCTCAAAATCTTGTAATCTACTATTAGCGTAAATTACGGCCACTAGGTAAGGTTAAATTACGAATAAACCCCTTCCATTTGGGTAATTACAACATTCTTTCAACTATGAATTTTCTTACACGTCCACCCTTATGGTGTTAAATTCAAGATTTTTTTAGATTATGTGGAATGTTCTCTAATTTGTACTCGTTTTATGTGAAAATACAGTTTCTGATGCACCACAATCTAGTATTTACAAATCAATAGACACATCTTACGGTCATCTTGTTTCAAAATCTGGAGCTCGAATGAGATAAAATGGGTACAATCTGGAGAATATTCCACATAATTTAGAAGATTCTACTAAATTTGACACCACATGGGTGGACGTGTAAGAAGATTCATAATTAAGGAGGTGGTTATAATTACCCAAATATGAGTTTTTTTTTTATTTTTTTGTTTTGTAATTTGACCTTATCTCAAAAGATTACCGTAATTTACCCTAAAACTCATGTAGATGTTTTGATATTTAGATTGATCTCACCTCACAATCTTGTAATATAATATTATTGTCTTAATATCATTTCCTTTCTCCATTTATTAATTAAATCCTTAAATTTTTTTTATTGTGTAATAAAAAAGTGATTTCAGTGTGTCTGCAGATAAAATAGTTTCAGAAACAGTAATATGTTAATAATTTTCTTTTGGGTACAGGTGCTGACACAGAGCCATTGTAGTAGAACACTCATAGCTCAGTAAGCCAAGAAAGCTGTTTGGCAAGAAAGGAGCATTTGGAATTCAAACAATGAGGGCAAGGTATGGAGTTTTTCTGTCCTTTTTCAGACCATCTTTTTTTAATCATTTATATATAATTTGTCTAAGTTCTTTGTTTCATCAACTCACTTTAATCATGCTGAGCAATTTAAAATTTGACAAGGGAATCAATCAAATAACAAAAATAATATATCTATATATCTATTATCTAAAATAATATTATTTAGAATTTTGGCAATTTAATATATATATATTGATCAAAAGAGGAGGTTACAACAGTAATTGAAATTCTCCTGTCAGTTTCTGTAGACCTCATGCTGACGTTTCTTGAGACTGTCCAATTGATATAGGCATTATTTTCTTAGTTAAAAAAAAAAATATTACACTAAGTTACTGCACACAAAATATAAAATATTTGCTGTTCCATTCTGTTTCATTTAGTTTTAACTCATAAAGAAAAGAAAAAAAACAGTTAAAAGCAGTTGTTTATGACATGGTAACATTTTCAGCTGGCTTACTTTTTGCTTATTTGATTGAGAATTTGTTGACTATGTAAGAAAAATATATAATGTAAGCGGGCAAAATCAACTGCGAAACCTCTTCGTTTGTTCGATCCTACACTCGGTGAATTTCACATTCTTACACACATCCATATGCATATATGTGTGATTTTGTGTGTAATTGAAACGTGAAAAAACTACCTGATGTATTTCACCGGTGTAGCATCTATAAGACCAAATCGAATTCTAACTACCCATTCATTAGCTTCCTCCACCCCCCACAATAAATTAATAAAAACAATCAAGAAATAATTATGAAACCTAGTTGTTTACCAAAATAGGGAAAATTCCAACAGAATTATATATATAAAAAAAGCCCTAGAGTGTGTGTTGACAGCTATTTATAGCACCCACGAGCACCCCTCCATCCGGACCTGTGATCTCTGCATTCTGTACTTTGGCCCCCAGAAAAATAAATAAAAATAAAAAACAAAAAAGAAGAAGATTTTCCTCAAAAAGAAAAAAAAAATGAGGGGGAAATCTTCTTCATCCAAGTCGAAAAATGGTGTAACGGAGATTTCGAAAGCCGAAAAACCGAAAGAACCTCAGTTATCAGGTGCTTACATTCGGAGTCTTGTTAAACAGCTGTCGTCTTCGAGAACCAAAGACTTGTCGAGCTCGAAAGAGCTCGATGATTTGGAGGGGGTTCGAATTTCGACGTGTGATGGATTTTCCGATCAGAAACAAGAAAAATCACAGCCACCTCAGCAGCACAAAAAGCAAGTCAGAAGAAGGCTCCACACAAGCAGGCCTTACCAAGAAAGGCTGCTGAACATGGCCGAAGCCCGACGAGAAATAGTCACTGCTCTCAAATTCCATCGGGCCGCTATGAAACAAGCTGGCGAGAATCAACAGCACCACCAGCAGCAGCAGCAAATCGAGTCGAGGCCGGAAATTCATCAACTTTCAACTCAAGAACAGGAAGCCAAATCAAAGTCTCGTAGGAATCCGAGAGTTTACGCTTCGAATTCTCCAACTTCGAATAATTTCCCACCTGGCTATCTCGAAAATCTACCCTACCACCCTTCTCCTTATTCTTGGCCTATTTCCTCAATTGCACAACCACCACCGCCGCCACCGCCACCGCCACTGCAGCCACCTTATATCCAAGAAAACCTCAATTTCATACTCCCTAGCCAAACACTTGGCCTGAACCTCAATCTCAATCTTCAAGATTTTAACAACATGGACTCGACTTTTTACTACACTGCTTCCACCAACCCTTCATCAATTTACTCCGCTTCAACCCCATCAACCTCCTCTTCTCCCTTTTCAGCCGCTACCGATGAAATTCAGTACACGGGAGTGCCGCCAGCTGAGGTGGCGGAATTCGGTGATTCCGGTCTGCATCATGCGATGGACGACGACGAGATGGCTGAGATTAGGTCGATCGGGGAGCAATATCAGATGGAGTGGAACGATACCTTGAATTTAGTGAATTCGGCGTGGTGGTTCAAGTTCTTGAAGGCTATGGAAATCTCGCCGGAGAATCAAGAAGAAGGTGGTGGTGGTCGGGATTTTTCGAACTGTCCGTTCGACGAAGCTGTCGAATTCCCGGATTGGCTCAATGCAAACGAGAGCTGTTTGCAGCACGTGAATGATTTTTGCTCCGACAATTACTTCCAAGATCCTGCTCTGCCATGGTAAGAAAATTAACCTTTTTTATATATTCCGAACGATGACGATTTTTTTATTTTTTATTTTTTATTTATAATTCGGAATCTGTTATGAAAAAATGCAGCATGGAGATTGAAGAAATTGAAGGAATGGATGGGGACTGGTTAGCCTGAGGAAGATTGATTGTTCTTTTTTCTCATAATAATCAAATCGTTGGCGGCCTTCCTTTTTTTTTTTTTAGTTCTATTTTCGCCCATCCATAGTGGCACCTGGATCTTTTATTTTTATTTTTTTAAATTTATTTTTTTATTTTGTAAGCTCCTGCAAAATAAGACTTGCCTGTATGTGTAACGAAACAGGCAACTGAAAAAAAAAATATATGAGTTGATTAAGTTATTAGATTCCTCTATCTCTCTACGGTTTTTGTTCATTGAGACGATGAAGTTTTAATCTATGTCTTGAGTCGTTTTGTCGTACATTTTTGTTAGCATGGTCTGTACTTTCCTTTCTTGAGCTGTAGTGTGTGAATTGAGCGAGTCGACCGTACAAAGAGTCATGAGTTCGAGTTACATATCGATTACACGAGTACAAATGAAACCCGACCCGAACCCGAGTTGCCAAACTCGGTCGCCCCCTCAAATAAGTTGTGTTTCTCATAAACACAAGACTTTATAATCGGGGCCAGATTAATTGTTCACATTGATGCCAATTTGAATTTATAGATTGGATCCATAACAAATAATTACAAAAATAATAAATTTATAGATGGGCATCTCACTAAGTGAGTCCATAAAAGTATTTGGGCTTGGACCCGGCACTTCCAATATTTATCATTTTTAATTTATCGAATTTATTAGTTGATATATATACGACTCTCAAGACCTTATACTAAACTTTACTCCTTTCGTCATCGGAAAGTTCACCACACGTCTGGTTTCTGAGCTAGCGGCGATGCAGCAATGGACAAAGTATGAAAAATTATCTGAGAGAGTTTTAGCAGAGAATATTGTTATTATCGTACAAACGTAACTAACTAGGATTTATAAATGTTTTTATATAAAGTTCTCCTACGTATTTCATTATTCTAAATATACACGTATCTAGCTAAAATCATCAGTGATCCACGTCTCTTCTTTCCTTATCTTCGTATAATAGATCCCCCAAAATCTACGCATTCCTGCTCGCCCCTTACGACGTTGCGACAACGACCTCTTTTTCCGACAAACAAGAAATGTCTTGGCGACCTTTTCTGTAGTGGTTTTTCAAGCTCACATAAAACGCTTCTTGGGCCTCCAGCCCAATTAATTTACCCATGCTTTCATCTATTATTACTTCTAGGCCAATTTCATTTATACAAAATATAACTTATGATTTGTGGTACATGAAATACATATTCCACATAATATTTAGAGTCTACCGAACAATAATTCCTGAATTAGAGTTTCATACCAATTACACCAATACGAATTAAAAGGCAATAAAATAAAAAAGAAAATTTGAAAAAAGCAATTCCCCTTGTGAGATAAATAAACTCTATAAACCTGTATTCTTTTTTTGGTAGACAAATGCCAAACAATTTAAATTAATTAAACAAACCCCAAAAGATAATAAAATAACAAATTCATCCCTGAAATTCCAGCAGAGAGGGATACCTCTCCACACAGTCAAGCCACGGATTCCTCAACGGCCTCCTGATTCTCCGCATCGATTTCCACACCACACTGTTGCACTTGAAACCCGACCCGAACCCGAGTTGCCAGACCCGGTCCCCTCTCTTGACCCGCTCCTTCGCCTCCAGATACGCCATCTCGTACCACACGCTGCTGCTGGAGGTGTTTCCGAATCTGTGCAGCACGGCGCGTGACGCCTCCAGATTCTCGTCGCTCAGTTTCAGGTTCCTCTGGAGCTCGTCCAGCACCGTTTTGCTGGCGGCGTGGAGGCAGAAGTGCTCGAACGCCAGCTTGTAGTCCGGGATGTAGGGTTTCGCCGGCGGGGAATTGCCGCCGCCGCCGCCGAAGAGGAGCTTCCAGATCAGCGTCGAGAAGAAGAGGAGCTGCTCCGACAACGGCAGAACCAACGGCCCTAATGTGGTGATGTTTGTTTTAATGGCGTCGCCCCCAATTTCGACCAGATCCTTGCTGATTTTTATCCCCTTGAATTTCTCGCCGTCTTCGTCCTGGTAGATGCTGCGGAAGCTCCGATCGTCGGCGCCTTTGTGCGTCCTCACTATGTGCTCCAGCCTGTACTTCGCGCGGCCGTAGTCGCGGCGGCGATTGGAGAGCAGCACGGCGGAGCAGCCCATCCGGAAGTAGCAATTCGGGATTAGCATAGATCTGTCCTTCCCCGGGTACCAATTGTACCCAACCATCTCCGTGCTCACCACGACGGCGTAGCTGCTAGGGTTTGCCTGAAGCATGTCACGCGCCAAATCGACGGCGATCACGCCGGCGCTGCATCCCATCCCGCCCAAATTGAAGCTCAGGATGTTTCCCCTCATCTTGTAGTGGTTGATCACCATGGCGGAGAGCGACGGCGTCGGATTGAAGAGGCTGCAGTTCAGAACGAGGACGCCGACGTCTTTTGGCCGGACCTGAGTTTTCTCGAAGAGCTCGTCCAGTGCTCCGAAAATGACGGCGGAGGCTTCGGCGCGGCCTTCTTTCATGGTGGCGGTGTTTTCCGGCGAGCCGATGGATTTCGGAACGTAGGTTTCATCGCCGATGCCGGAGGATTCGAGGATTCTTCTCTGAAATTCGAGGCTTTCTTCGTCGAATTTGCCCGATTTCCGGGCTAGTTCGATGAACTCCTCTTTCGTTACCTGCGTACATGAATATCATTTAATTTATTATTCAAAAAAAAATCATGATTAAAAATTGCTCATCAGATTTTCATGTTTCAACATAAATCAGCCAAAATCAAAATCACCCCTTTTTTATTTTACCAAAATCAGCCAAAAATTACGAAAATTGAAACCGAAATTCCGACTCCCGATTTCGATCTTAATATTTTTTTTTATCACAGAACAATATTTTTCATTCTAAATTTCGAAAGTTCCGATTTTCGAAATCTATCCAAACACAATAGGAATTAGTTTTCACACCCAAAAAAACTTGGAATTTTCGAATTCCGATCCAAATTTCCACCACTACAATCTATATAAATCATGAAATCATTTAGCTATCATAACAAATCTATATAACAAGAGTTACCCCATTCCAATTCATTCATACAATCCCATTTTTTTTAAATTTAAAAAAAAAAAAAAAAACAAACAAACAAACAAAACTCTTTTATTCCATAATCAATATAAATAAATAAATAAAAATGCATGCTTTTTATATGATCCGAATAAAAAAAAAAAGGAAATAATTTGGAAAATAACCTTGAAATCATCGGTGGGTTTGAAGCAAGCAAAATCAAGAAGATAAATGGAGCGAGGGCGAGACATGAAGTAAACGGAGAGAGTGAATACGAAGAGGGCTAAGAAAGCGACGACGGAGGCGAGATCGTATCCGGCGGTGGTGTCCCAGATCTTCCGCCACAGCTCCTCCCTTCTCAGACTTCCCACCTCCGCCCCGAAAACCAGAACCAGCACCGGTATCGTCGCCAGGTAAACGCCGTGATTGATCAAGTAATGGTACCCCAACTTCACGTACTTCAAGTTAACGGAGTTAACAAAGTCCGGCAGCCTCCTACGAACCCTGACGGAAAACGTCATCGACCCGGCGTCGGGACCCGACGACTCGATTCCGCGGTTGACTATTTCCGTCGACAGAAGCTCTTGCTCTCCTCCGGCCATATTAGCCATTATTATTATATTATTATTTTATTAATTATTTTCTGTAGGAAGGTGGTGGTGAGAATGGAGTGAAGGAAGAATGGAGTATTTAAGGTGGTGGAGATAAAGGTAGGTTTTGGGTGGGAGTAAATGCGGGCAGCGAAGTTGGGTTTGTACAGTTGGTTAGCTTTCAAAACCGCCATTAATTTCTTGCATTTATGAGAAACAAGTTCGCATATGTCAAACTTTGTGACATCTTTTTCTCTTCTGGCATTTTCACTCAATATTACTCTTTTTTTTTTCAATTTTTTTTTTCTTTAAGCAAACAAATTATTAGAACTTCAATCATATTTAATATATAGAACATGCCCAAGTTAATAATCCTCTAAATTAATTACAAGAAATACACTAGTTTACATTTAATTAATTCTCCAAATTAATTAATATATGTATTAGAATCTCAATATATATATATATATACTCCATCTGTTCCATAATATCTGTCTCTTTTGAGAATTTTTTTTGTTCCATTTTATCTGTCACTTTACAATTCCGCATTAATTGCTATTTTTTTAATTTTACCCTTATTAAGACTATAGAACTCTTCCTGCATTAATTAATAAACAAGGGTGTTTTGGTCCATCAATATCTATTTTCCTAAAATTAAGACATATTGATTGAGATTCTTAAGATTTGTGCCAAGGTGAAAAACGACGCTTATTTAGGAACAGAGGGAGTATATATATATATATATATATATATAGAGAGAGAGAGAGAAAAATAAGGAACAAAGTTATGTCATTTTATACATTTTAACCTAAATGATTTATAGTAAATACGTTAGAACTTGTTTTGGTATTTCAAGACGTGAAGCTAGCATAGAAATGAGGGGGCTCAAATTCCTATTAGTTTATGTATAAATATTTAAAAAAAATGTGTATAATAACATTAATGTTCTCCTATAAGATTTTTTTTAATGCGTTCGGCTCCTTAAACTTAAAATTCTGGCTCCGCTAGTGACGGGAGTGAATACTATAGTATATAACAGTGAGAACGAGGCGACAAGCTTTTTTTATTTTTTTTACTTATTATAAAATGTGAAGTTAAGTAAAATCTTTGAATCACATTCACATCTAATGACAATTACGTGTGGTTGAGCCAATTCTAGACTACATAATTACACGAGTATTTTAAGCAAGGGGCTCCAAGTTCATGATATAATTAGGTGGTTAGGTTTCCTAGTTTTAGAAAACAAAATTAATGATTTTATGTTTTTTGAAATGTTTAATCATAATTAATTTGTTGATGGCGATTAATTAAATCACTCACATGCATGTTTAGTAAACAAACACCTACAATCACATGATAATTAAGCTACTCTTATTATATGCTTTAATAGCATTCCAGTGAACACTAATATAACGATTTTTCGATAATTTATTTAGACTCGTTTTTAAACACGTCCTCGTATTTCACACTCATTGGTTAATTAGACTGCTCTCTCACATTCAAATAAGTTCACGATAAGAGAATTTAGAGACTACTTGAAATTTATAAAAATGATTATATCGCATTTTCGAAGTTTATATGGTATACAACGTACTTCTCATGAATAATTATATGGACCCAATTGTTTGAATTCTAGCCAATTTAAGTGATTTGAAGTACACGGGCGAATGCACTAAAATACATATGAAGGGGCTCGATAACACTTTTGTATACGATTTTTTTTTTACTTTATATAATTTAATATGATTTTGAAAAATATTGGGGGCGGCTATACAACTATGTTGTCTTCATCACTGTTAATCATAAACTTAATTATTTAAAATGTGGTAATTAATTTGTAGTTGAACCAACTTTGGTCCACGCCATTAACTTCTATAAATGTGTCCATACTAGTCTTTGGGCTTGGGCCCATCACTTACATATATATTTATTTTCAACTTCTATTTTTTTTTTATTTTTTTTTTCAAATTATCATTTTAGAAGATATAAGATAAGTCCTATATGAGGAAGCACAATAAATAGGGACAAGACAAGCTAGTGGGTGTGTTGACTTATTGACTTTTTGAACTTAATCGTGTGTTGACTGTTGAGATGGTGTCGTGTTGACTCTTGATACGGGAAGATTTTATGCTAGATCAAGTTATTTACATTGCACGACTGCTAAGTACTGTAAATCTGTATATAATTAATTACACACAATGTGTATGTGCGCTTAGTGAATGATTGTGAATCGCAAATATTACCCCAGTGAAAGGCCTAACCGCACGATTCCCCCCTTCAAATAAAAATTAGCCAAAAACCTCCATATTGACAAAATATGTGAAAACAGAAAATAAAGTTAAATTTGTCATGAAATAAGTGAAGTAAGGGCATTATTGGGTTTTCAAATAGTAAAATATTTATAATTCATTATTTATTGGTTGAAAATTAATCTGCATTTATCAATTACTATTAGTTTCGTAGACTAGTTTCAGGGTGCTGAGAAAAGGACTAATTAATAGGTGGTGTGGGCCCATCTGTACATTTAATACTCCATCTACCTGCTTAAATCACATATTTATTAGTATTTATTTGTACTCTAATTTTAGTCAAATGGGCTTAACTACAATATTAATTACTAGTAATTATAATCATCATAGGCTCATAGCACACTCTAATGGAAATTAGGGGATTTAAATTGGAGTTATAAATTCAGACAAATCTATTAAGAGCCATGTTTGTTGGCTAAGCTTTTAGGCTGTTAAAAGCATTTTATTATATGTTTAAGAGCTTATAAACTAGTAAAATATTTATAAGTTTTATATCCAAACACATTAAAATTTAATCTTTAAAATAAGCTTAGCCAAACAGATTCTATATATAAAAAAAAAAAAAAAAAAACCCGAATGAACGTTGAACACACTTATAAATGCACTTCAACGCGTGTTTTATAAGGGCACGTTAGAAAATATAAAAATAAAAATAAAAATAAAAATAAAAATAAAATCGAGTCAGAATATAATAATGCATAGTATAAGGTGGCATAATAATCACTGTGAAAACGAACAGTATGTTTGTTGAGTTAGTGAATATAATGGGCAACTACTGATCTTGCTTCAATTTGGCAACTTGCTCCCAACAAATTAAACTGATTTTAGTCCCCACATGCAATTTCAGCTTTGCTAATGTATTTCTATTTTGTTTCTGCTAATTCTATTTTAATTTATTTTTTTCATTTAAAGAGATTTTTTACTTATTTATTTATTTTATTTTTGCATGGTAACTAACACGTTATAATTGAAAATAAATGATTTTTCTTTATTTATGCATAAGTTTTTGCATGGGCCTAGGTTTTTTTTATCTGTCGCAATTAATCAGTTTGGCCCAGTTTGTCGATTAAACCTAGTCTCAATACTTTGGGCTGAAAATTTTGGATTTTCTATGAAATTGAGCATTAACCCAATAATTGTAGGGATTATTGGTTTGCGCCCTTAAAAGTTTGGAATTGGCAAAATGCACCCTTAGATTGCATATTTCGTATTAGCAAAATGCACCTTACAACTGTTTCTTGTGAAATTTTAACCAAGAGTTAATTATATGGCGCGATTTAAGGGTGAAATTTGCCAATTTGAAAATTGAAGTGTGCAAAACGCCAATTCATGATATTTTCAGGGTCAAAATGCAATCCAAATTTGCATATCTAAAGGAAACCGGAAATAATTGTGATTTGTGTGACCCTAGAGAAACATAAATCACTTATCATGATTATTTAAAAGCAGAAGTTAGTGATTGTGAGTTAAGTCAGTTTTAAGTGCTTTATAAAAGTTGGGGGTGTTTGCAAATATTCCGAAAAATGAACTTAAATAGAAAAAACAGGGCTAGGGGTGCTTTTAAAAAAATAGCTTAACGCAGATTATTTTAAGAGAAGCAAAAGCAGAAGTTGATTTTGCAAACACCTGAAAACAAATTATGAACAAAAAAACCTCATAATCACTTTCAAAAAGCTTTTGCAAACACCACCTTGGAGCTACTTCAAATTATTATTTTTTAATTGAAATACACATACTGTTAAAAGATAAAGGTGACGAAGATGTCAAGAAGCTAAGACCACAAATTTAAAATAAACTTACTAATATATATATATATATATATATATATATATATATATATATATATATATATATATATAATGCAAATAAAGTTGTGTTTTCATTGTAGTTTAAAAAAAATGGCCAAACTTAATCCAAGACTCGTCCATACATATTAGAATATAATAATATACACCATATTTGATTATCATACTTTAGGGGAAACTCCCTTTCTAAATATTTTGTATAGCTAAAAGTCCAATGGGGCACCTTATTTGAATACCATAGATGGAAAATAGACTGAAAAATAGATAATCCTAGAGTGAAAATTGATATCTTAGGTGGAGAAATTAGACTGAGAATAGGTATATTAAACTGAAAAACAGTGAAAATAACTTTTTTCCAATGATGTAGTTGGCGAAAATTAGGCAATCGGCGGTGGAGGGTTGGTAGGGAGAGACGGAATAGTGGATGAAATGCCATTTTTTTAAGTGTATGCTTTTTGTATGGCATATGAGTTGGAGAAATTGCAATAAGTTATTTTCAGTCTAAGCTCTCTAAATAACATGCTCGATGAACTTTTTAGTAAAATATAATTATGTTCTGATTTAAAAGAGTATTAGTGTCGAGGGGTGTTTAATTAGCAAACTGCTCTCTTTTCTTAACCAACAATTTATGCCTAAAGTAAGATATTAATTCTGATATATGTTCCCAACCAAAAGAAAACCTTGGAGTAAATATATTAATCAAACATAATTGATATGGAAAAGGATATTCGAAACAAATGAGAATTAAGGCACGAGAGAAATAATCTGACCTCTCATTTAATTTTATGGACAGCATTAATTAATTTATCCTATCCATATAAATAAATATATTGTAAAATCCAACTTGCGCCACTTTTCATAATCAATAATGCATGAAACTAACAGTTACATCTTCTAGAAGATGATATCGGACTTTCAAACCTATATATGTTACTACACGGAGTTTTGATGTCATATCTGATTATTTATATATATCGAATTGATTTGAATCGTAAATTTAATTAATGTAGCAATGCATGTAAATTAAACCCCAATTTTTGTGTTCGACGTCGCAAACCGATACAACACCAAGCAACCCCAAATTATCATGGCATTTGTTATCCAAGTTTTAATCTGACATGTTTGCAAGTTTTTCATATACAAACTGTTGACCTTTCAACGACAAGATGGTACAAAAATCGACACCGAAAAGTAAACCATCGAGGAACTCATTATATTGTAAATATTCAATTATATCGAAAACTATAACAATTTTTTTTTGGGTTAGTTTTGGATTGGCGTTTCAGTGCGAAAAATAAGTTCAGAAAAATTACATCCTCATGCACTTTGGTTTAATATAGTTCATTTATAAGCCTAAGGAAAAATCTGCACCAAAAGAAGGATTCACACTCAATTTACAAACACAAAGGTGACATGCTTTAATACACAATTAGGACAAACATATATCTAAAATAATTTTACAATACTAGTAAGTTAGTAACTATATATTAAGTTGGCTGGTACCCGTGATATGCTTTAAAATTTAAATAAAACATAACAACTAAATTTCAAAAAGAATAAAAAAAAAATAGTTCGACCCAAAAGGCTAGAAAAAAAAAAGGAAAATTAGATTAACTCCGTAAATTATTTAACATAATCATCATCCTCCCGGTCTATAGTCGGACCGTCGTCCTTCTACTCCAGATCAATACGCACTGAATTCGCACAATAAGTATTTATGCAAATCACTATGTAGAATCAGTGAATTATAGTGAAAACCACTCTGTAGAATCAGTGCGCTGCCTCCACTACTCAGAAGTCGGAACACAATATCAGTGTGGAGCCGTTTTTGAAATTCAAACTCCCACTTTTACGAAACGGTACGTCTAAAATTAAGGACCGATATTTGTGGAATTGATATCTTTACTAGTAATAAGAGAACACCTTATTAATTTAATTATGGAGAAAATACAAGTTTCCAACTATATGATACAATAGATTAAGATAGGGGTATAATAGTAAAACTTGATTAATTTATATTAATAAAAAAAGATTTTGAATTTAATAAGGGGTTTGTCAAAAAAATTCCATGAGGGTGTGATCGTACCGCGTCATATAATGCCATTTATGAGGTTATTTTCGTAATTCTTTTTTAAAATTGTAAACCCCCCCCCACCCCCACCCCCCATCCCTACCCCACCCGCGCTAATTTTACGCTCATTAGGACTTTCTCCCATTCAGTTCAACGCGCTCAGACTTGAATCGGAATTCGCCCATGCATATTTGGACTGTGCTCCCATGTATATATATATATATATATATATATATATATATATATATCTGTCCACTGGCATGCCTT
>NW_012194875.1:480365-497677 GCF_000504015.1 Erythranthe guttata | reverse complement strand
TTACCATTACTATTACTCTCCACATCCACTTCCTCGCATAGCTTGAGCAACGCATCGAGTTGCGAGCTTCTCTCAGAAAACTCTTCATCGAAAATCTTCTCCTCCCCCTCCTCCACCACCACCACCTCATCCTCCTCCTCCTCCGGTCTGAAGGGCTGCAACAATCTTGACTCGACGGAATTATTACATCGTAAATAATCAATAACCCCTTTGGGATTGAACAACTGAAGATTTGGTTCAATTGATTCCAAATCTATCTCCTCCTCCTCACCCTGTATGAATGGATCCAACAATTTTGACTCTATCGAATTATTACTTTGTAAATTATCACAAACCCCTTTGGGACTCAACCAATCGAGGGTTGGTTCAATTGATTTCAACCCACCGACAAAAGCTCCCTCTATTTCATTGAATAATAAGCAATTTTCCTTTCCGGGATTAACGGGTTTCCCCCTTTTCGGCCTTTTGGATTGGCGGAGGGTGGTTGAGCTGCGCGGTTTGAGCCGCGGCGGAAGTGAGCTGGTTCTGGAGGCGGCGGAGAAGGAAGTGGAAGGGTAGTCTTGAAAATCGTCGTCGTCGATAATGGGGCTGAGAAATTGCGAAGAAGATGAACCGGTGGTGGTGGATCTTGAGTTGGGATTTGCCCCCATTGTCGAGTGGTACAGTGTGCTGCGTCGATTCTCTTCAAATTCTAGTGGAAGATTAATGGAGGGAAATTTTAGATTATTTGAAAATTAAATTCATTACTTCGCCATTTTTTCTTCTATTGTACTTCTTCTTTTTTTCTTTTTCTTTTTATTTTATTTTTAGGATAAATTACACTTACACCCATGAGGTATGCTAAAATAACTTTAAGGTCCCTGTAGTATCGGTAATTACAATCACCCCTAAAATATTGTTACAAACCCTAACTTTAGGGGTGTGGCTGTAATTACCGGTACCATAGAGACCTTAAAGTTATTTTAGCATACCTCAAGGGTGTAGGTGTAATTTACCCTTTTTTTTTTTACAATAATTTATTTTTTTTCCATGTAAAAAAATGTCACGGCTCATTAAGACGTATTCTGAAACATATTTTCAATAATATTTATTTATTTATTTTCCCTCAAATGTTTTTCAATATTGCTAATTTCACCGAAACACGATTTTCCAAAAACATTTTCCTAAAAATGTTTGTAGAGAATTCAAACAACGTTGCGACTTATAGTGATTTCGAATATAAAGTTGCTCATGTTCGAAAGCGTTCGTATGAACACTGACAAGATCATTTTTTTTCATAAATGTGAGTTTAATTTACAATCATCACAAATTGTCAAAAACAAGTTATATATAGTTTACGTCTGGTTGCTAGTTTTTCAATTTATAACAAGTGAATTAGTGATAATATAGAAAAAAAATTATCAAAATTATTAAAAATCCATATGGACTCCATTAATTATTATAAAAGGTTTAAATGTGTTATGTTTAAATAAGCTTGTATTATTGGTTCAACTTAATTTGTTTAGACATGATCCAATAAGTATTAGATTGTTATATTTATTATGCTTCAAATTTTAAAATTTAAAATAATGGGTAAATTACACCCACAGTCCTAAGATATACTAAAATAACTTTAAGGTCCCTATAGTATCGGTACTTACAGTCACTATTGTTAGAAACTCTAACAGAATAATGCATTGCACAATTTATTCTATTAGAGTTCTAACGAACGATTAGTTTGAAGAAGTGGTGGAGACAACGCAGAGCTAGAGGGTGACATGCCTCTCCTAACATTTCTTAAATCCTCATTATTTTATATTAGATTTATAAATTGCCGTTTATGATAGCATTAACGGCCCAACGAGAAACAAATATAGTGTATATCGGTCCCCAAGACGTGAGATCCTGGCTCAGATAATTGTTTCAGTGGTGTGACTGTAGTTAAGGGACCTTGAAGTTATTTAAGCTTACATTAGAGGTGTACATGTAATTTACCCTAAAACAATTGATGTTGGAGGGAGTAATTGTTACATATGATAATTTAAGGGGTAAGTGTTACATAAGCTATACTTCAGGTGTACAAAGTGTATTTAATCGTATTAATTAATTAGGGCCAGTTTGCAATAAGTGACTATAGTGGGGCTATGGCTGGATTTTGTTTGTAATTACTTTTTATTTAAATTAAGCTGCACAGCTAAGCTGTTTTATTATGAGATTAATTTCGTTAATCGAAACAGTCTATCCACCTTCACTCTCAGTCCAAGATCCAGATTAAATCTCACGAGCATTGCACTTTTTTCTTCTTTTTTCTTTAAATTCGACAATTAAATGCAAATTAATTAATTAATTAATTCGCAAATTAGCAATCGGTTAATCGAACCTCAATTTAATCCATCAACAGTTGGCAGCTACAAAAAATTTTAGGTCTCATTTGACCGGTGGAAGTAATTGACATCGGGAAAATGGGCGGGGAGGAGCGGTGGTGCGTGGTGACCGGCGGCCGAGGGTTTGCGGCGCGTCATCTGGTGGTGATGCTCATCAAATACGGCATGTTCTCCGTGCGCGTCGCGGATTTGGGCCCCGCCGTGAAGCTTGACCCCGACGAGGAGAACGGCGTCCTCGGAGAAGCTCTCAAGTCCGGCTGCGCGCAGTACGTGGCGGCGGATCTTCGCGACAAATCGCAAGTGCTCAAAGGTCTTATTTCCGGCATTAGCTTTTGCTACTGAGCCTCACTTTCTCCTCGTTATTTTTTCCCTTCATCTGCTTCTTTGCAAATGTTGACTGTGTAATACTGCGGTTTTGTGTAGTTGATGTGGTTTCACTTGTGTTTGCACGCGGTCGGTGTATCTTCTCTATGTTAATAGTAGGTTTGGTTTCGTTTGGTTTGCGTTTTCGTATCAAGTATACAGTTACGTTTATGCTTTGTTTGATTATGTAATGAACCAATTGAACAAGCTTAAATCAAGAGAACAAGAAATTAACTCTACATATTCCTTACCATGACAGAAATACAAGAAATCGTGAACAAGGAATGATGATGTTTGATACCCTCGATTACTTTTTTCAATTTATAGGGTTTATACTTTATAACAGATGGGTTGGATTACACATTTCGTTCCTACATTTAATGGAAGTCTGCTGTAGCTTTGTAGCCAATAAGACAGCTTATAAGAGCAGAAGTAGAATATGCTTATTAAGATTCTGTAACGAGATTCAGTCTGATGGATTGTGTGTTTATTTGTATCATATTTCACATGTAGCTTCTGGATTGCATTATTTTTATGATCTTTCATAATATTATGCTGAGCATATGTATTTCTTTGTTGTCCGTAGTTTGTTGGGGGTGGGGAACTGGGGGTATTCAACATTTGTGACAAATCAAGGAACAAAGAAACGCTTCCAAAATGGAAGTGGATACATTTGAGATGCTGACGGTCTAAGAATTAGAAAAAAAAAAAGAAAAAAAAATGAAGATGGTGGGGTTGAGTGTCATTGTCCATTTTCAGTTAATAGTTAAGGTCAATTTAACCTGACTTAGGCATTTAACATACTGCTAGACGTTTTGTACTGTAGCTTGCAAAGGAGCCGAGGTTGTCTTTCATATGGCTGCTCCTGATTCCTCCATCAATAACCATCAGCTGCATCACTCTGTCAACGTACTAGGTCAGTTTTGCACCATCTTGATCTGAATAAGATGTGTGCTATAAATTGTTTAAAAGGATTTGTTTAGCCCGTAACCAATGTTTTTATTTCCTTAATTTTCGTAATTATGGCGACAGGAACCCAAAATATTATTGATGCATGTGTTGAGCTGAAAGTAAAACGACTTATATATACAAGCTCCCCAAGCGTGATTTTCGATGGAGTCCATGGAATTTTTAACGGACATGAATCATTGCCTTATCCCGCTAAGGTATTGACTGGTGTTGACTTCACTCATGCTATATAAAAACCTCCCTTGCTCATGCTATAATGGGTTTTTTTGAGGTAGTGATATTATTTCCGGTTCGGTTTTCTAGCTTTTCTTTGAATTATATAAATGATTAAGCGCGTCATTCATTTTTGACTTTCTAAACTTTCTATCATAGAGTGGTTTAGTATGCTTCCATTTTTTCTCTTTTTGTCTATTTTTGTCACTCTGACTTGTATATTACAAAAATTTTGGTTTGTTTTTCTTAGCTAATCTTTGTTGAACTTTGAAACTGAAGTCTCAATTCTGACATTTTCTCAACAAATTTTTAATCATGTTCACCATTCAATGAGTTTCCCATGTCTAAATACCTAAATCTTATCGCGGTTGATTTTTCAGCACAATGATTCATACTCTGCCACAAAAGCTGAAGGAGAGGCTCTAGTTATAAAGTCAAATGGTTCAAACGGCCTTCGAACATGCTGTATTCGACCTAGCAGCATCTTTGGACCTGGTGATAAGTTGCTTGTTCCATCATTAGTTGCTGCAGCTAGGGCTGGAAAATCAAAGGTAATTATTAGGCTTTGACTACTTCCACTTAGTTACTGAGCCTTGCATCTATGTTTTTTTCAACTAGAGATATACATCATATTTAATGGTTGTCGTTGGCTTCATGGATTTATTTTTATTTTTATTCGCAATATGCTGAGTTAGTATTCTAATCCTGCATATTCAAAAGCTTTTGGTTTTCTGACTTTCTACTCTGGAATGTTCAGTTCATCATTGGAGATGGCAACAACATGTATGATTTTACTTATGTTGAGAATGTTGCACATGCTCACATATGTGCCGAGCGAGCTTTGGCATCTGACGGTTTGGTAGCAGATAAAGCTGCTGGACAGGTAGCATTTTCATTTGCTGTAATAAAAGGCATGACCTGCACATGTAATAATATACAGATTCTTCCAGATTTTACTATGTTGCTTGCTTATTATTTCCACAAATAAGATTCTTACATGACCTGAATAAAGCCACAATAACATGGTTTCAATTAATCACGCCTGCAGGCATACTTCATTACCAATACGGAACAAATCAAATTTTGGGAGTTTATGTCTCTCATTCTTGAAGGTCTTGGCTATGAAAGGTACTCTTTTGTTCCAAAGCTTATTTTTTCCTTTGTTGTAGTGTTTTGAAAGCTCAGCTTAAGCTCAAATAATTCGGAAGTGTGACGTCATCATGCTAATAGAAGTTGGTGGTCATCCATGTCTATATTACCTATCAGGCTGGCAAAATATTTTTGAACAACCTCTCATCTTACTAATCTTGAATTGAACGCTTTTACTGGCGTTGAACCTAGGTTGGAGGTTGACAATATCTATATTGGTTGAATCACTTAATTTGCTAAAAACTTATATTTCCTTATTTTGTTCCTTGTTGCTTCTTGTTCTTGATTCATGTATATGAGTTGATTACAACTTCTTCAATCAACCCAACCATGTACAGCTGTTATTTGAGTAAATGCTTTGATAGTAAGTCACCCAACAGTTTTTAGTTTTTGGTAATTCTTAATATTTATCATTGTACTCTGTAACTATGTTTGTGCATTCCTAGAGGGAGTGCCTGTCATTTGAGTTATGTAATAAAATAATGCATGTTATCTTTATTTCTGATCTTGTGTAGTATGCAGGCCCAAAATTAAGATTCCTGCATGTGTTATGATGCCAATTGCACATATGGTGGAATTGATATATAAACTTTTAGCCCCGTATGGAATGAAGGTGCCACAGTTGACACCTTCAAGAATACGTCTACTATCTATCACCAGGACCTTTGATTGTTCTAAAGCAAATGATCTTCTTGGCTACACACCTATTGTGCCACTTCAGGTCAATACTTACACCTTAAGGAGTTAACTCTATCACTTATGGAATGATCTGAGATTTCATAAGATACTCAAGAACGTATTTAATTATCTTTTTGATCATTTCCCGTGATATTTTTTTTTCTGCAGGAGGGTCTTAGAAAAACAATCGATGCGTACCCACACTTGAGGGCTGATGTTCGAAGTAAAAGGGATGGACCATCTAAAGCTGAATTATTTCTTGGCAGTGGAAAAGGTATGAATCTTTTTCCTCTTTGAAATATATATGCGCATATTTTAGGATTCAAGTTGTCTGACACGTCATCCTTGTTCGGCATTCTTATTATTTATGTGGATTGTATTGTTGCATCTGACTGGGAACTTGAGACAGATTCCATGGCCTTTAATCAAGGATGATTATACTTGCAGTTGCTGACATACTACTGTGGAGGGATAAAAAGCAGACACTCACCGTTTTGCTGATCTTGGCTGCAATTTACTTCAATTTCATAGCAACTGGGTATACTGTAATTACTGCAGTTTCCAAGCTTCTATTAGCGGCAGCGGTCTTCCTTTTCATCCATGGAAAACTACCTCAGAAAATGTACACTTGCTAATCTCTTGTTTTCGTGGTACATGATTATTGAACATGCTAGTTGTTCTTTCTAAATTAGTTGCAAACTGCAGCCTTAAATATGTGAAAAAATATTTTAAATTTCATAAACATAGGGAAGATTTCATATAAGCAGTGATAGTAATGCTCACATTTGATTATATGGTTCGCAGATTAGGATATAAAATTGAGAAAATTCCAGAGTCAAAGTTCCATGTCTCAGAAGCTGCATCCCACCATGTTGCGCTGTCAGTGGCATCGGGGTGGAATTCTGCCGCTAGTAACTTAAAATCACTTTGTAAAGGAAATGACTCTAAGCTTTTCCTCAAGGTAATGTGTTACTGGAGTTTTGCTGTAAATCAATTTGAGAAACTTAAATGTTGCAGTCTAAGCTCAATGAATCCTTATGTAAATATAGTCTGTTTGCTATTTCACACTCTTCCGCTGAATGCATCACGATTTTGGTGTTGTAAGCTGAGAGTTGAGCGATTTCTGCTTTGCTCATGAAACAGGTAGTTCTCTCGTTATTGATTCTCAGTATCCTTGGAGCAGTTAAGCTGAATACTGCATTTGTGATAGGTATGTGCTTTGTGCCTGTGTATTGTGATTAATTTTGGCATGCACGTACAACTATGTCTAGTTGTACGCTGAAATATTCCGATTTAATCAATTTTTATGTTTATTTATAGTGTCGCATGTGTATCTCATGTTAGTCGGTCGTCAATTTGCTATCTTCTTTGGAATTTGCAGGAATACCCATTGCCTTTATTTCCTTCGTTGTGTATGAGAAAAAGGAGGAAGAGATAGACAATCTTGCGGATAAACTTCTCTCATTTGGGTGCAAATTGAAGTCTGATGTTACTGGAAAGATTTCTAACTCAAAGAAACAACAATAATCGGAAAAGTGGGGGTAAGGATTAATTTAATTTTCTTTCAATTTGACAGTCTCTTCCTCGGAATCAAATTCTTCAATAGGAGTGCGAAATTGAGGTGGTCTATTAGCTGATATATTTCCTTGTTGGGTTTTCAGAGTATTGTGTATTTGTTCTCACCCGAATGTGTCGTGTCTTTTTCGTTGTTTTTCCTCCCGTTTTCTACCGCCCCACAGTGTACCATTAACATGTGAATCCAGTTCAATCAACTTGACGTATCGTATATTCTTTTAGGACAAATCACATTCTGCATTTGCATTGTTATGTAATGTCTTGTTTGGATTGTAATGCTGATTCAGTTTTTTAACTTGCATTCTGTTTGCAAGAATGTCCAGTTCACTGACCTTTTCTTTAATAATCCCTTTTGCCCCCCCAACCCCCACCCCCACCCCCACCCCCACCCCACTTATTTTTTGCTATGTCCACTAATATGCACTCTAGACTGTTATTCCAATTTGACTCAGCATCAATTCGAGTTGTACTGGTTGCATAACGTGTTGTACTTTCATAATAATGCTGAAATCAATTAGTGGGAGGAATATCACAGATAATGGTGCACCACTAATCTGTACAATTTGGTTCACCTACTGGTGCTAGTTATCATTGCCAATTGACTTGCATTATTCAAATTTCAAGCTACCTTCTTAATTAGGTTAGATGAAATGCTATTATGAGTTTGAATTATTTGAGATGTCGTGTCACACTATAACTTTAATTGGCCAATTGATTTGACATTAAATTAACCGAATTGATTAGGACACCCTATCAAATTTTTGATCTGTCACACTTTTATGGGAGATTATAATTTTGGACACTATTAGGAAGTCAATTACACTACCATAGGCTCACAAGTTCAAAATGATAATGTTTAAAAAGGAAAATACTTCAAAATCAATAAATCTGATAATAACGCCGCACTGGTAGAACTCAATTGATTTCGGGGATGGTGAGTTGATATAAGCTCCTAGAGTCGAATATTGAGTGATTTAGTTTATATTTTTTTTTTTATGGTGTAATAATAATATAATAATAAAATTATTAATAATGATAATAATATATGATAAAATAAAAATGAATTGCTGAAAAGCCCAATAAATAAAGAAATAAGGGTTTGGAAATGGACCACCATTTTTGTGAGTGCGACCAGCATTGGTCCTTGTTTGGCTCTACGATAAATTGATTTTCCGACGAGTAATGTTCAAGTAACGCTTTTAAGCTTTAAAGTTTAAACCCCCCCCCCCCCCCCCCCCCCACAAGAAGCAAAAAAAGAAAAAAAAAAAAAAAAAGGAAAATAAGTTAAATTCAAATCCCTCTGCCAAACAACATTTAATGAAGAATTTGGTAGAAAATTCAGTGACTGAATTGTTAAACAGAGCAAAACGCCAATGCGAAGAAGCGGCCATGGCGTCGGCATTTCGCTCTGCAATTCTACAGAGAGAAAGAGGAAAAATAAAGTGATTTTTAAATGAATCACGCCATTGCCCACTTTCCCCAACCCCCCAAAAGAAAAGCTAAAGGAGAGAGTAACACAATTCACAAAAAGTTTCTGCGTAGATTCTCTCTCCTTCATCTCTGCTAAAGCCATCATTCAACCATTGTTTTTTTTAATAGTATAATTTCTGCTTTCTTTCCCTTCATTCCTTCCCCCTTTTCAATTTCTACCATTTTGTGGAAAAAAAAAGATTGGGTTTTCAAATTTCGCGTGTGCTCTCTCTCTCTCTGCCATTGACTCACTTTTTCTTCCGAAAAAAGAAAGGGCAAAAACAAAACCCCCATTTATGAATATATACTAGGAAAAGTATTAGATAAGTGGTCATAGTAGTATATCCTGTTTCCATATTTCAATTTTTTTACTGTTTTACCATCACATTAGCTGATTCAATGATTGCAAAAATGGGTGGTGGTGGTGGTGGTGTTGGAATTGGAGGGGGAGGGAGAGTGGAGGTGATAGCTGGTAAGGGGTGTTCGAGGCTGTTTGTTGATTTTTCGTCGTCGTTTAGGGGCATTCAACCCTTTTCATTGGAGCCCTTGTCTCCGAATTCCTCTGCAGTTTCTGAATCTCCGGTTAAATCAGTGAAATCCAACGGACCGTTTTCTGGCCTTGTCGTTTGCGTTACCGGATTATCTAAAGGTATACCCGATAACTTTTTCGAATTCTGGATTTTAAATGTATATTGTGTGTGGATATATGGATTTTATGTAGTTAGTGGTGCTATATATTGATGGAATGCTATACTGACGTAGTGTGGTGCTCGATTATATATGCGGGCAGCTGTATTTTCATATGCTTCAGTTATGTTTGTTTCGTGATTTGGGTTTCGTACATTTTCCTGTTTTATTTATTTTTAATTATAGAACGAACAATTATACTAGTCTAAGATCGTAAACTAGACGTATGAATGGCTTAACTAGTTGTAGGAGAGCAGTGTGAAATAGAATATTCTCCCATTATCAAGAACTGTATATTCTGCTAAAAGAGTCGATTTATTCATGTACGGAATGTAGTTCTGTTAGCTGAAATATAGAATTTTTATCTTCTGCTTTCTGAATTCGATTGTAGAGACGAGGAAACAAGTCAAGGAAGCCACGGAGAGATTGGGAGGGCAATATAGTCCGCATCTCCATCCTCAATGCACTCACCTGGTTGTTGAAATATCCTTTCTTGATGCGTATTTTGTTATTTTGTATAACGTTGATTTTTAATTAGGGTCATTTAGATCTGTATATTTCGTTACGAATGTGCTGAAAACAAGGTTTCGATCTGGCTAGTTCAATCAAGTCAACTCTTTCAACAAAAAAAGACAAAATTTTGGTCAACCAGTGTAATCCTATGCGTAGTTAACTAAGCCGAATCATACTCGTGTTAGTCTTTAACACTTGTTACAGTTTTCATGGACGTAAATTTGAGCATGCTTTGAAACATGGATCCACTAATGGTCTATTTCTGGTCACGATTAGCTGGTTTGTGGATAGCGTCAGAAAAAATGGTAATAGTTATTTTTCTTTGTTTTTCAGTTACTTTTGTGTGTGTGTGTGTGTGTGGATGCCCTGTTTGGGGGATAATATTAGGTTTATTTATTTCAGTTAGGTTAAATGAAACGCTCTACAATGCTAACAACATTGGAGATAAAAGTATCCCGAATGACGATTTGAAGCGGCTCGATCAGAATTCCGGTGCTGAAAATTCTTGCATTCCTATTGGTTCGTTTCGAGAAAGGGAGACTAAAAAACAAACTGGTTCTTCATCTTTGTCTGGTCAAACCTTTTACGTTGACCTAGATGTCCCTGTCGAACTTCGCAATAAGGTGGACTTGAATTTTGTTTTGAGGCACTTAATTTTTTTTTTTAAATCCATTTAGTGGATAAATATTTCGGAAAAAAAGTGCCTGTTAACATTTTTTTTATACGTTCCATGAAATATATTTATCTTACTAGGTTGCCGAGGTCTTATCTGCCGAAGGTGGTAGCGTGGTGGATGAATGGTTTGTTGGATGCAATGCTTCTCATGTAGTATGTGAAGGACCTTCTATACGTAAATATCTGGGGCATTCTAGTAATATTGTCACCGTAAGTGATTCTCGTCGTTTTTCATTTCGCTTATTACGTATCCAATGACACCTTAATACTCTGTGCTCATGACACCATCGTTGTTTTTTTTTTTTTTTTTTTTTTTTAATAATAATTTTGACAGCCATTATGGATTATAAAGTCTGCAAAAGAAAAATCTCTGCAAAGACTCGTCCACTTATCAGCCGATTTGGCTAGGTATACTGGAGCAATGCTCGATACTTTCCAGCATGGTGTTTTCAGAGAGGTATGCATCTTTTTTCAATACTCTCTCTCTCTCTCTCTCTCTCTCTCTCTCTCTCTCTCTCTCTCTCTCTCTCACACACACACACACACACACACACAGTTGGCAATGATAATTCAAATTCTTAAAGAAAATTCTACCACTTTGAATATTTACAGGAAGTTAACAGGGTAACCAGTTCCGTAAATGATCCCAGTTCTGTAATTAAAGCAAGCCTCGAAGAACGACGAACGAGGGTAAACTTAGCTAAGGAAGGTGTTAGAAAGCGTCGGAATCGACGAATGCAGGTTCATTCCAAACTTAGCTACTGTCGTTAAATTTGCTCTTTTTTTTTTTGTTTTCTGGCAATAATTTTATTATATTATTATAATTATTATTTCAGACATGTCAAACTCCGATACGTCCAATAACTCCTAGCAGCCTTTTGGATTCAATTTGCTGGTCAATATCCGAGTCAACTTCGACTGCTTCTATTTATACAGAGTCTTCAAGTGTCGAAGAAGAAAACCACACACCTGTTTTCTTCGATGGCAAGGAATCTCATACTTCGTTTGTCAACTTATCTCGACCGCTTACAGAAAGGTATTTTCCGAAATTCTTTTATATCGAATTTTTTCTTTTCTTGAAAAATTCTGATAGAATTTTATTTTTCTTTTCTCAATTGCAGCGAGAAGTCGGAGTTAATATTCAAAGGGAATTTCCTCACAATCATGTTCCCAGTTGACCGATTTTCGGAAATGGGCCCATGTTCTAGAACATTCTTCAGCAATAAAGGGTTCACATGTTTGCAGGTCCTGGATTTCATCCACACATTTTACCAGGTATATATATATATATATATATATATATATATATATATATATATATATATATATATATATATATATATATACGATAAAAATATTACATTTACACGTGTATATAATCCTGGTTGTTGTATTGTATTATAATATATATCTCGATAATCGATTCTCAGGAGAATATGTCGGCCGAGGAAATAGAAATAGCTATCCACACAGATTCGAGGCATGCGGATCGAGTTCGATCAGCTTACTCGAGCAAGGAAAAGGTAGAATTTAAGAGGATTGATTTTATTGGTAGCCGTAGGAGTTTTGAAATGTTGAAACGTGTATCGGGCGATAATAATAGCAACCTTTACGAGTTGTTAATTCGAGCGTGATTTATGGTAAATGCTCAAGAGAGAATGTTTTGTTTGTATATCAACATATATACAGTGTCAAATGTATAGTAAAAGATTTCTTGTGACTGGATTTCGAGATTTTGGCTTTTATTATATACTTTTCGTGTTCCTATTTCTTCTCAATGTTCAATGGTTGATTCTCTCCTGAGTCCTGAATTGGTGGGCAGTGGCGGAGCCAGCATACAACCGAGGGGGCCAATACCCCCTCCCCAAATGTTTCTCAAATCGCTACTATTTCATATAAAAAATTATTATTTTTCGTGAATGGTTACATTTTCTTATTGGGGTGGGTCTATTTCGGCAGCAACAAACAAAATACGAAGTTGTATTTGTTCATATACGATTCTAGTTAACTACAACGTGATAGTAATGAAGCAGAAAGACGTTGTATTCTACACACAACAAACACCAAATAACAATTACACTATTGGAACAACTTACAAAATTATACAATGCTAGGTAAATGTGTTCTCAAACCCTAGAAACGAAATATTGAATGGGCGAGAACAAACATATCTCTAACAATATAGTAAATTTGTCGAAACGCGATACCCCACTGCAAAATTCTTATAAATCGTGCGATTCGAAGAGAACAAACAATGATTATCAAACTCCAACAAGGAAAAAATTAAATTTACTATGATATTAGGGTTTGAAATTAGGGTCAACCTAATTTTCAACAACTAGGTAATTTGTAAAGAACAAAAATTCGAACTCTTTCTTATTCCTTGATCTCCCTGCCCTTAAAGAACTGATAATTAATAATTTATTTTCAGTTAAATAAATTAATTCCAACATTCTCAGTTTAGTAAAAGCCAAAAATAAATAAATAAATAGAAAAACAATATCATATGTTATTTTGTTGACCATTTCCAGGACCATGCAAATATACAGACATGACATTTTGACTGAAAAAAAAAAAAGAATTATTATTACTAACGTTACACACTTTCAAGAGATGGAAGACAATGAAAACACTTTCCTGTCACATCTAATCTTTTTTTTTTTTATTCTGACCAACAACGTTTGATTCATCTTTGATTTGATTTGATGGTTAAGATTTGAAATTCAACAAAACATGTTCGCTAATTAAATCACACAAGTTATCCAATTAATTAATTTCAATCTAAACCACTGAAAACCCTAATTTCAAGATTTCTGCAACCCTAGTCAATCTAATCTGTCTACGCAAATTAAGGTTGGATAATGGGCTGATTTTTTTTTATTTTTTTTTTTAATTTAATTTAAAATTTAGAATGATATAGATAGACCAAGAGATAACTAGGTGCAACTATGGTTACATGCCTAAGTTGTAGTGAAAAATCTAAAATAAATAAATAAATTAAAATTTATAATTAATAACAGTTGGCGTTGGCTTAGTAAAATGAACATAATTCCATAAACGAACTATCTTTTGCTGAGGGTTTCGAAAGTTGATTGTCCCTTATTCCTACAATAGAAAAATGCCATTAACACCATTATCAATCTCTCTTTAAAGGGTTCTCTCATCTACAGAAATATTGAAGAGAGAGAGAGAAAGAGAGATCTAGAGAGAGAAGAGTTAGGAATATGGGGAGAGGAAAGATTGAGATAAAGAGGATAGAGAACTCGAGCAACAGGCAGGTTACTTATTCAAAGAGAAGAAATGGGATCATGAAAAAAGCTAAGGAGATTAGCGTTCTTTGTGATGCACACGTTTCTGTCATCATCTTTGCTAGCTCCGGCAAGATGCATGAATTCTGCAGCCCTTCTACTACGTATCTCTCTCTCTCTCTCTCTCTCTCTCTCTCTCTCTCTCATCATCAAAAACTAGGGTTTTTTTTTCTGGTTCTTGATTTTTTAATTTGAATTTGTTTTGATAATAAAAGGTTAGTTGACATGCTGGATCAGTACCACAAGCTCTCTGGTAAGAGGCTCTGGGATGCAAAACATGAGGTATATATACATACATATACATACATATATTATTTTATTTTATGTGTGAAGATTTTGTGTGTAGGGGTGGTGGTTTTCTCTCTCTCTAGATCTACCATTGACCCTTTCCTCTTTCTCTCTCATTCCCAAGAATTGTAGTACTTTGTTGCAAAAATTTATATGTGTACAGATCTGGTAATAAAATATAATTCTCTCTCTTTCCTTTGCTTGCAAAAATTTATGAATATATAACTTGAGTTTATTTAGCACAAGAAAGGGAATTTTTTTAATGTATTTTATTTACCTTTATTAGATCTAGATGAGGTTGTTCTTGATCTGTTGGTTCAAAGATTATTGCTTTTTTCATGATTTAAAAATAATTAATTTTTAATGTTATTGAGATGGATCTGGAATATTTCTCATGTTTTTTTCTTGTTCTAATGTAATAATAACACTGTAGTTGAATTGTTTTTTTGTAATAAAAACAGCATTTGGACAATGAAATCAACAGAATCAAGAAAGAGAATGACAGCATGCAGATTGAGCTCAGGTTCTCATTTTATTCAAGTTTTTTTTTCCTGTTTCTGTATTTTCCAAAAATAAATATAATAATATTCCATATGTTTTTCTTGATTTAATTCCTATTTTTTTTTTTTTTTTTTTTAATTTAATCAATTTTAGGCATCTGAAGGGAGAAGATATCACAACTCTGAATTACAAAGAGCTGATGGTCTTAGAGGAAGCACTCGAAAATGGGATTTCCACTCTCAAAGCCAAACAGGTTCTTCTATTTATATTTTTTTTCATATATATATATATATATATATATATATATATATATATATATATATATGTTTTGAATTAAGAAAATATCTGAATCAGTATGTATCTAACATCTTTTTATTAATATCTATTCTTTTTATTTTAATTCGACAGATGGAGTTTGTGCGGATGATGCGAAAACATGTACGGCAAACACTACTATTTCTGAATTTTCCCCTTGCCCTATATATATAATCATCACACGTAACATCGGATGCGAACACACACACACACACACACACACGTAACACGTTTATACATTTTCTCGAAAATGGCTAATTTATATATATTTGCTAATGTATGATTGTTGAAAATGATTTCAGAATGAAATGATAGAGGAGGAGAATCAAAACCTCCAATTCAAGCTGGTATGTATATTGTTTTATTCTCTATATAATATATATTCACTATCATTTACTTTAATTAAAAAATAATGCTTAAACATATATATAATTTTAATAATATTATCTAAGAATTTTCTTGAATATCGAAAGCTAATGCTTTTTTTTTTTTTTGATGGATGGGATTAAATTAATAGCGACAGCTGCATTTGGATCCGATGGATGAGAACGTGATCGAGCCGCACGGACTATACGACCATCAAGGTGTTCCAGACTACGAAGCTCACCAAATGCCGTTCGCCTTTCGTGTGCAGCCAATGCAGCCGAATTTGCAGGAGCGTTTCTAATCAATTAATTCCGCAAATTATCAAATCAAACCACCCTTTTGTTCTGATTTATTCAGAAAACTAATAAATAAATAAATAAAAACTTTATATATTATATGAGTAGTTAATGTTTGTGATGTTTAAGGAAGGGTATTATTGTAATTGAACTTCCTAGTAGTATGTTTTGTGGTGTGGTTGGTTTTTGTCCAAACCATTTATCCTAGTATGCTTTGTCATAAGCTTACAACTAGGGTTTCTTATGTTTGACTGCATTGACTTTGATGGTCTTTTAATTGCTTGTGTTTATCTTGTGTTTATTATATATTAATTGAACACGTTTTTGCTTCTATTATTTACAGTTTGCTTTTTTGCAAGTATAACGTTTTATCATCTCTATCTGAAAAATTACATTTATTCATTTCCAAGTTTTGCATAAAGTAATGGTTGCAAATTGGAATAGAGTTTTTTGAATTCTGTCGATTTCGATCTGAAAAGTTTCTATTTTAGAAAAATGCAAATTTTGGTTTATGATAGTTGAGATTCCTATTTTCTGTTTTTATTATTTTAATTTTCAAAAGTAATTATAAAATTTAAACTTGTAACGTCAATATTATTATTTATTTTAGATTATATATGAATAAAATGAGTACATTTTCAGATTATTGCCGATTATGATCCTGAAAATTCCGATTTTGGAATAATCAATCCAATTTTCAAAATGTTGACATCCTTTCTTTTAGAACAAAATTAGATTTTTTTTTTCACTTAAAAAAAATAAATTAATTAATTAAAAATAAAAAAATAAAAAAAAATCGCTTAGACTAGTACATTATGTAATATGCTAAAGCCCATAACTAAGGTCCGGGCCTTAAATCGGCCTATACCTACCACACACAAATAAAACGTGGGCCTCAATGTGAACTAGGGGTGGGAACGAGCCGAGCTCGGCTCTTTTGGCCAGCTCGAGCTCGAGCTCAAGTCCATGTTGCCGAGCTCGAGCTCGAGCTCGAGCTCATCGAGCCAATTTATTTTGGCTCGAGCTCGAGCTCGAGCTTATTTAATTTTTTATTTTATTTTTTTTTATATTTTTTTATTATTATTTAATTTTTTTATTAAAATCATTTTATTTTTTATAAAAAATTATTCATAGGAAAATAATAAAAATTATAAAATAAATAATGAACTCTAGTTATATATATTTTTTATTTTTTCTATTATTATTATTATTATAATATTTTATATTATTATGAATTATTTAAGTAATATAGATTTGTTTCTATTTAAATACTAGATATATTTATTATTATAGACTATTTACTATTTAGTTAATAATAATAATAATAGTAATAATAATAAGAATAAGAATAATATATATATATATATATATATATATATATATATATATATATATATATATATATATATATATATATATATATATATATATATATATATATAAAGAGAGAGAGAGGGGCGCGCGCGCGCTGCCACACATCTTTTTTTGCGCGCGAGCGCGAGCGTGTCAGACGCGCGCGCTCAAAAAACGCGAGCTCGAGAGCGAGTTTTTTTCGCGCGCGCTCGTCGAGCGCGAGAGCGCGC
>NW_012194875.1:463140-480265 GCF_000504015.1 Erythranthe guttata | reverse complement strand
CGTTTATATACTGCGAGGGAAGGTGGCCTCGATAAACGAGAGAGCTCACTTTTCATATATATATATAAAATGTTGTTGGTTTATTTATTTAATTTAATTTTAATTTAATTTTATTGAAATATGGAATCACATAAAAAGAACAAAATTAATAAAGAGAAAAAGAGAATGCTGCTGCAGCAGCATGATCTGTTGCATTGTAGTAATAATTGTTGTGTGTGTTTATCAAATATTGTGATATTTGATAAAGTGCATGCATATATATTGAACACCCTCCAATATATTCTTTGATTCGCTTTCCAACACCAATAAAAATCCCTTCTTTATTTTTATTTTTATTTTTATTTTTAATTTTAATTTATCCCATATGATCAAGATTATTATAAATTGCTTAATTTGATAGGCTATTTAATATTTCATGCGTACGTAAACATAATTGATAGGAAAAAAAATGAAATTAAGTTGCATTTATTTCCGAGCCATGGAAGAATCTTTTACTAAGCATATGTAAGTGTGTTTACTCGTTCCGTAAACCTATCGAACACCACTGAATCGAAAATAAAATTTGGTATGTGCCAAATAACGAACCAAAAATTCGGTTTTCTTCGGCATTCGGGTAATATTTTTTTTTTTGTTTTTGAAGTCCACTATATTCGGTACGATATATGGTATTGATGCTCGGTTTACCTGTACCGGATACCGAAATATTTAATATATAATATATATTGGCAATTCTAAAGGAGTTTGCAACTATATATATATACGAGGTGATATAGTGTATAATTTTTGACAGACAAAGTGAATATTCTATGAAATTTAAATCTTGTAAAATGACCCCATTAAATTATTATAATCTCGCTTTCAATAAATCCCCACAGACCCACTCTCCAACAGTCACTATATAACTGAAAAATTGCGACTCCTTTTTCTTTATTTCTTTTGAATATTCTCTTCTCTTTTTATTTGTACTTGAAGCTATTGAGTTGTCGAATTATGTCTTACTAATTGCGAAAATTAAATTCTAATTAGGACTAATTTGTCATTTCACTTTAGTGTTAATATTTGCTCATTGTTTTGCCTATGAAATTGTGAAAATCAAGAAATACTTGAATTTAAAAAAAAAGAAAAAGAAAATTCTCCACTCACTTTAATGAGAATTTCATCATCATAATAATTAATGTATTTTAAATTATTTAAATAAATAAAATAAAATTAAATATTTTGCAGCAATGATGGAGTGCAGGTGTCCCACTCGTGTGTGTCAGATCGATTTGAATAAAATGAAGCTGAAATCGAAGCCGAAGAAGTTGCATGGCTGTAACTCCCAAGAACAACCTTTAAATTTCATTCCATTTTCTCTTTTCTCTACAATAAATTAATTACACATGTTGCCTATATATTTAATTATTTATTGGGAATTAAATTAAATTAATATTTATTTACTATAAAGATGACAAGAAACTAAAATTCATTAAATAGAAATAAACATATATATTGGTATATAGTGGTGGGACGACATTTTTAAATTCTCTCGATTTTGATAAAAAAAAAAATATTCGACTTTGGAATAATATTTTTTATTATGATTTTTTTTTTCCGAAAATGTTAATCCGATAAAAATCGTGTGATTACGAGGCTAAGTATACTTAACTCTTAAGGGGCCGGGGAAAAGTGGGGAGATGTTCAAATTAAAATTAAATAAAAGAAAGTGATAAATGGTATATATATATAGAGAGTTTCGATAAAGATAGTTTGAAGAGAAAATTAAAATTGAAGTAGTAGTCTTCGAGGTAGTCCAATTTGACCATCTTTTCTTTCAATTTATCTTTTCCTTTTTCCCCCCCTCTCTCTCTCTCTCTCTCTCTCTCTCTATATATATATATATATATATATATATATATATATATATATATATATATATATATATATATTACACTGCCATGGCTTTTTTGCTGTCACATTTTCCTTTTTTCCCCCTAATTAATAATCATCTTTAATTTATATATATATATATATTTGTGTGTATATGGTTTCTCTCTCTAGAAGCACACACAGAGATTGTTTCTCTCTCTATGATCTAGGTGTAAAGACGAGCATCAGCTAGCAGAAATATGAGAATGAATTGATGAGAGGGGAAAAGGGAAAACCCTAATTTGTAAGAGTATAATATGACCACCCACCATTTTCTTGGGGAGTGGTAAAGAAAGCTGTGGAAAAAAAAATTTAAAAAGAAAAGCTTATAAAGAAAGTGATTCGATTCCCTCTCCCTTTGCGAGATGCTTCCAATTTATCTCCATGCAACCACTGTAATTATTATTTTTTTTTTTTTTTTTTTTATATTTATATTTATACGTGTTTGTTTTACTGTACATGTGTGTGTCCTAACGTACACTTATTGTCTTTTTCCACTTTAATTAATCTCTAGATACTTAATCGACTACTAATTGGTGTTTGTTTGTTTGGTTGATTACAATCACTACCAACTACGAACAACGTCCTTTATGCTTCGAATTCAACTTAATCTTATAGATTCCGTGGAATGTCCTCTAACTTTTACTCGTTTTGTGTAAAAATGCAGTTTCAAATGCACCACAATCTGATTTTTACAAGCCAAAAGACATCTTATGATCATCTTGTTCAAAATGTAGAGCTCGAATGGGGTAAAACGGTACAAATTAGAGAAGATGCCATTAAATTTGACACCACATGGGTGGATTCGTAAGAAGACTCATAGTTGAGGGTGGTGGTTGTAATTACCCAAACATGATGGTTATTTCGTAATTTGACCTTACTCCAGGGGGTTGGCCGTAATTTACCCAAAAACAAAAATCTGATTTGGATTCTGTTTTACTCTGACTTCATCTCTTACAAACTTCATCTCTTACAAACTGGTATAACTATTGGACAAGTGATTCAAATTAATTTCCATACAAAATTTAATACAACTAGCATAACTATAAACAAATGATTCAATTTTACAAATTAATACATTATACAAAAAAAAAAAAAAAAAAAAAAATCAGCTGTCCATTGAGTTAGCTCAAAAAAGCAGGTTCTTTAGGTTGAGGAAGAGAAGCTGATGCATCAGTTCTAACCATGGTTACCACATCCAACATAGTCGGTCGATCCGCCGCTCGTTCCTGCACGCATAGTAACCCTAACTGAACGTATTGTGCAGCTTCAGTTATCGTACACGAGTTAGCCAAATTTGAATCAAAGAACTCGTCGCTTTTTTCCTCTTTCCATAGCTTCCATGCCTAAAAAAATAAGTTTTTCAAATTTTATCGTCAAATATATATAATTTCGATACATACCTTTCGATGAATCGATACATATAAGTATAGTTTACGGTTCTTACATAGCCGAGAAGATTAAGAGAATGATCCGACTCGAAGAAAGAAATATTCCGTTTGCCACTAATTATCTCTAGCACAATAATCCCAAAGCTAAACACGTCCGATTTCTCGGAAAAATGCCCGTCCATTGCGTATTCCGGTGACATGTAGCCACTAACACAAAGCAAAAGATAACAAGATTAAGGTTAATTATGGTAATTATTATTCTTGAAATTACGGAAATTAATTAACAATTTTAATTCTTACTATGTGCCAGCGATTTTAGTAGTCTTTGCTCGAGTTTCGTTATCCTCCCCGAAAATTCTGGCCATCCCAAAATCGGACACTTTAGGGTTCATATCACCATCTAACAGGATATTGCTCGTTTTAAGGTCGCGGTGTATAATCCTCAGCCGAGAGTATTTGTGCAGATACAGTACACCTTGAGCAATTCCTTCGATTATTTTAATTCGCGTTTTCCAGTCGAGTAATTTCTGCTTATGTACATCTGCATCAATAAAATGTTGAATACACTCAATAATTAAATATGTAAATTAAATTGTAATGCTCGGTTTAGAGTAAGTTTGTACGAACCGAAGATGAAAGAATCCAAACTTCTGTTGGGCAAATACTCGTAAACCAGGATGTATTCTTCTTCTCCTTGGATACAATAGCCCAAAAGTCTAACGAGATTTCTGTGTTGAACACGGGATATTAGTGTTACTTCATTCTTGAATTCTTTAACTCCTTGAGCCGATCTTTTCGAGAGTCGTTTGACTGCAATTTCTTGACCGTTCGGCAGATTGCCCTGAATAACTAAAATCGATTACATTCTAGACGAAAAAAAGTGAGTAATAGGATAAAAAAAAAAAAAAATCACCTTGTAAACTGGTCCAAAACCACCCTCACCGAGCTTGTTTTCGGTATCGAAATTTCCGGTTGCATTTTCGATTGTGCTAATGCTAAACCATGTTAAGTTTTGTTCTTCTCTGCTAAACTCGAGGTAGTCTATTGTCGGTATGTCGACAGTAGTAGCGTTTTTAGCTTCATCGGAGATTAATTTTACTTCTCCGTTTCTGCTAGATGAGTCGTCTCTGTTTTGGTTAACTGCCAATATCCACAAAAATAGTCATTTTAACATTACAACGAAACTGCATTTTTTCTTTCGTATTTTGAAATAAACAAAGAGGATAGGGACGAAAAGTCGAAAACCTCTACGGATATGTTTTTGGCGCCGTTTATATCGCCACAAGATTACAATTGCCATAATCGCCGGAGCAATTAGGATTATGAGAATTAATTTCAGCTTCCTTTTCTTTCGGCCTAAACGGAAAAACGGAGAATCGGAAAATTTACTTTCGAGTTGTTAGTAACAAGATTTAGTTCACAACAAGTTAAAAAAAGGCGTACTCTGCTTCTGAATTTGCGGCGCTACTTCATCCAAGCAAAAACTCGAATTAACCGTAATTTCTTCATCACATAACGAATGCCGAACTATCGAGAGCCTCCCTTTCATCACCCTATATTCATCGAAATGGCCCGTTGAAGCCATCACAAGCCACGAAAATTCATACCCACCGATAGTATTGTACGTCAGATAAGTCTCGTTCGGCGTAGACGTGTGGCTGAGATTGAAGCTGGCGAACGAGTCATTGAAAACGAATCTGAAAATTCCGTTTTCGTCCAACGAGCCAATATCCACGTGGGCAGTGTCCCCTCTCCAGACAGATAATATTCTCGCATCCTTAAGACCCGCAACCACGGTTAACGATCCACGAGAAGGGTTGTGCGGGCCCAACCACGATAAAAGAACCTGTCTTCTCGGCTCGTGACTCGTCAAACCGAACCACCCGAGTAAGTGTCGGTTGGGAAACTGAAACTCTCCCATATAATCTGATCTCCTTGTTTAAGAATAAGATTCCCATTATCGAGAAGTTCGGCGCTAGTATTCGAACTCGAGGCGAGGTTCCGAGAGTTGACTATCGTAGGTGCTTGTCGTCGATCGATTACTACCAAGTTGCCGTCGAACCTTATCGCGAAGACGTATTTTTGCTCCAACGGGTTGTCGCGATTGGCCACCCAAACGGGTTTTTTCTCCGGGAGATTCTTGAACCATATTCCGACGAAGACATTCTCGGAAACGGAGTTTTTGAAAAATCCCAACTCGAAAACTCCGTTAGCAGATACGAGAGTCTCGTTTTCTCCGAGGGGTTCGTTCGGCAAGATTGCGTATTTTGCATCGGACAACGAAACGGAGTAGTGTAGGAAGATAAAGCAAACATACCACATTGGCATAATTCAAGATTGATCAATATTCTTACTATGAAAATTTCATGGTAACAAATTGTCAAAACCATGCTCTTACTTAATTGTCTTAAAATTGACTTACATAACACAAATATTTAGCCACTTGACTTAAAATATACATTCTCCAAATTGCAGAATTTCCACAAGATAATAATATATATTGAAATTGACTTCTTCTTCGTGTGTTGACTTGACTCCACTTTTTAATTTAAAATAAAAAATAAATAAATAAAGAAAATACATATAAACTGGAACACGAGAAACAACGTTTTACGTTTTGTGACGGAAACTCGAAGACATTTGCAAGAGATCTTATAGGCCATTTGGAAGTTTCTAAAAAGTTAGAATAGCAAATTTTCAAATATTTTTGTTGTTTACTAGATTATTTACATGATTTAATGATCATCTGCAAATTGATAGTTGAGAGTAAAATTTATTTAGAATATGTTTGTATAAAAATATATAGAATATTTTATAAAAACTTGTATATGTTTATATAGAATATTTATAAATATACCTCTATACTTTTAATATTTACACGTTTCCCCATTTTTTAAACATGCCGTTTCCCGTATCCGTTTCCTCGTTTCCCTTTATCGCCGTTTCCCATTACGTGCTACATAGCTGAGCCAATTGATCGTCAGCTCAATTGTCTTAATATTTTTAGGTGTTGAAACATTCAATCGTTTGACTTGTTACACACACTCTGGTTTTCTAAGCAAATAAATAAATATAAATAAAATATTAACCTGTTGTCTGACCAGCAACGAAAGGTCCATCATCAATATGAAGAATTTCTAGAAATATATATATATATATATATATATATATATATATATATATATATACATTGGAAAAGTATTGCAAGAATTTATCTGATTCCTTCGCTCCCAGATGAGTCTGCATCAGCCATCATTAGGGCAAAAAGAAGAAAAAAAAAAAGATAAAAAAAGAGTTAGCGAGACTTAACCTATGATTTAATCCCACTTTGCACCCCTGAAACAATAGCCTTTTGACACTTTGGACCCTCCAAAATAATTAATAGCAGTTTGCACCCTTAAAATACAATAAATCATACATAATGCCCATCGAATTAATTTTTAACACTAATGAATGTAATTTAATATTTTTAGCACCACTTTTCTAAGATGTCAAATGTCAAATAATTTTTTTTTTAATTCATGAAACTACAATTCAATTCCAATCCCGGAGTTTTCGATTTTTGGAGAATATTTTTCTTTTTAAGTTCTGTTTTTTTTTTCTTTCAGATTTCCCAATTTTTGTGGATATATTTCTATAATTGGTGAATTAAAATATTGAATCTTCAATTTATGCCAATATACTACGAAAGAAATTCGATTTCGGAAAAAAACTCTTTTCATTCCAATTTTCGAAATGTTAACTTCCGATTTTTTTATTTATTTATCAAAATTGGAATTAATTTTTAAAAATTATACTCTTTCTTGGGCTGGTTATATGCAATTCCTAAATATGAAGCCATCATGTAATTTATTAGTGGGCCAAACCAACTGATTTTTCAGCCCAAAAACCAGCTCAGCGAGGCTGCCTTTTTCCCGCCATAACAGAACTGAAACTGCCATAACTGTATTTCCATCTTTTCATTATATTATCTTCATTTCAATATTAATAAAACTACAAAAAACAATCATCTGATTCACAATTTGCTAATCATCTCCAGGCGATCGATCAGAGAAGAGAGAGAGAGAGAGAGAGAGAGAGAGAGAGAGAGAGAGAGAGAGAGAGAGAGAGAGAGAGAGAGAGAGAGAGAGAGAGAGAGAGAGAGAGAGAGAGAGAGAGAGAGAGAGAGAGAGAGAGAGAGAGAGAGAGAGAGAGAGAGAGAATCAAGGTAATTTTGTAGAGAGAGAAAGTAAAAAATGCGTGCAGAAAATACACCACGGTTTCTGGATTTAGGCTTAATTTCAAGAAACTGAATATCCTGAACCCATCTTTATTTTTATATATGTATATGTAATCTGTATGCAATATTGTTTATGCGTATGTTTGTGAGTGTGTGTGTGCGTGTGTGTGTATCCTAAATTTCAGATAAGGGCACCAATAATCGCCATGGATGATCGAAACCCGCCAGCTGGAGATAACATCATTGAAATTATTGCCGCACGCTGCACTTGTGTGAACAAGAAATGCTTGATAGAGTAAGTACATCCAATTTTTTGTTTTTTTTTTTCAATTTTTTTTAATTATTTTTGGAGGCATTTATTTACTAATTGTACCTGTTTGTAATTTCGATCTCGTGCAGAGTCTGCTCGTGTTACTTTCTCGGAGAAAAATGCAGCGAATATTGTCCGTGCGAACAAGATTGCTGGAACAAATTATATTACGATTTTCTTCCAAACCGTGAAGAAATAATGGAAAATTTTATCGGCGAAGGATCAAGAACTACTCAAGAGAATAATAATAATAATAATAATAATCGTTCGTCTTTTTCCGTAGCCGAATCTTCAAGCAACAACACAAGTTCTAGTGAAGCTGGTGGTGGTTTTTCGGGGGGGTGCATGTGTATAGCTAGTCGATGTATGATACAGTAAGTGTCGACTCTTGATCGACTTTCTTGAATATGACGATGATGTGTGTGTGTGTGTGTGTGTGTGTGTGTATATATTTTGTGATTTGTTTTGCACGTGCATGCATGCAGGAAGTGTGGTTGTTTTGGTGTACGTGAGTTTTGCACACCAAAATGTGGGTGCAAAAGATGCATTAACAATGTCGAAAATAAGGATAAAGTCGAGCAAGCACGAAACGAAAGGGATACGAAGGGATGCCGTTGTACTGGGGATGTGCATTGTACAGACTCGTCGAAATGCTGGTGCAGTGGGGTAATTTAATTTATTTTATTAATATTTTTTTATTTATTTTTTTTGGTTAATTATCGGTTTTCTCTTGCTCTTATCGAATGAAATTAATTATATTGTTTTATTCTGAAAAAGGGCAAAAAGCCTTGCATAAAGGCATGTCGATGTAAAGGATGTCTCAATACATACGGTCGAAAACCACAACGAATTAGGTACGATTTAATTTCGACAAAAAGTACAATTTAATTTGTTGCGCGTAACTTTAATTTGTCTGATTAATGGTTTGTTTGTTTATTTCAGCTTGTTCAGTATGAGTGAAGAATCGAAGGCCGGTAGTAGTAATAAATGACGATGTTCGTACATCAAACAGATCGAGTTTTGTGTAATTGACAAGTTTTGCAAAGTATAATTAGTAGAATACAATATATTTCTCACTTTCAGCTTTTGATTTCCAATTCTGAAAATTCTCTATATTTCCGATTTTGGATTAAAATTGGAATATATATGTGAGATCGCGGTTTATTATCCCATTTCAAACTTCTCAAAATAGTTCTGTTAGTTCCAATTTTTTTTTATTTTCAAAAGTTACACATATATAATATTAATATCATTATATACTTTATATTGTAGGTGAACAGGAAAATAGAATTCTCGAATTTAGCCGATAACGAACGGAAAACAAATCGATATTGAAACAATTTATGATTTTCGATTCTTTCGAGTTGCTTTAAAAGGGAGTTGGAATTAGTTTTTCAATTTCCAAAATAGCGCTCACCAAAATAATTAATAGCACTTTCACTCACGAAACACAGTAAAACCGTTCAAAACGTAACCTAATTGATTTTTTAATTTGTATTAATCCTAGGGTGCAAAAAAAAAAAAAAGAAAAAAATCATTATCCTCCACATTTTAGCAAAATAGCAGAAGGAAGTAGGAACAAAGTGCAAAAGAAAACACACCTTACTAAATTACATTATTATTTATTTTATATCATAAGTCAATAAAATAAAATTTACAGCTGGCATAAAAATGGAAAGATGGGCCCTAATCCAATAGTTAGTGGGCCCAAACAACCATATTTAAGCCCAGAGAGGAAAACTGTATTTTCCCGCCATATCTCAGCTAAAACCCCCCCAACTGTATTTCCATCTTTTTTTACTTTCTACATATTATCCGATCGACGCACATGCTAACCAACTCCAGTCGATCAGAGAAGACGCGAAGAGAGAGAAAGTCGATAAATTCAGGTAATTTTCTAGAGAGAGAAAGTAAGAAATGCAGAGACACCATAATTGTTTCACGATCTAGTTTTCATGAATTTTTTTTTACTCTGCCACCGGAATCAATTGTGTTTGTATATACTGTGTATGCATGTTTAATGCGCGAATATCTTTAATTTTTGGTTTAATTTTGGGGGTGAATTTGAACATTGGGTAAATTAGGTTTTGATTCTGTTTTTCTTTCTCGCTCTGTTTTTTTGTTCTTTGGCCTGGTTCTGTATGAATTCTCAACTTCTAGATCGATACGGAGCTAAATTTTTTGTTTAATTCGTGGGTGAATTTGAATTATGGGTAATTAGGTTTTGATTCAAGTTTAGGGTAGCATTTGTGAAGGATTTTGATGTAACTTTTCTTTAATCGGAGCATAATTTCGGTTCGAAATTGAATAAGAGCTGCGAATTATCTTCGACAGGTGCGAAAACGAAAAACGGTTCTACCGAATCTGAAGATCCATGGAAAATCCAATCATGAAACAGGGACAAAGCTCTACTCATTTCACACATTGCAATTGTGGGGAATACTGCACAAAGTACGTACGTGTAAATTACTAGATTCCGACATTAATTCTTATCGCTTCTGATTAAACAAAGTATGTGTAACTGTTTATTAATTTGTTCTCCTCTGTAGATTTTGTGTATGTGTTGCCTATGATAAATTCTGCGGGGAATCTTGTCCTTGCAAAGATTGCTGGAACACTCCGCGAAACATAGTCGAAGTTCTCAGACGAAGGATCGAAACTCAGAATATGATTCATCAGTCCCTCGAGAGAAAATGTGCAGAGTTTGCAGTCGAAATCGCATCAAGCAATGAAGACAACAAGAAGACTGAAAGCGATGCCTTAGTGTCGGAAGATAGTTCTGATGATAATAATAACACTGCTTCGTCTAATTCGTTATTCGAATCTCCCACCAAACGTGCCAAGACATCTGCGAGTTCTATTGGAGTGCTGGTGCAGTGTGGTTGCGATTGTAAGGAGAATCATTGTCTGGGATTGTAAGTCTTCGATCCACCATTTCTTGAATAATGATTAATATATGTATGTATATATATATGTATGTATGTATGTATGTATGTTTGTGATTTGTTTAATTTCATCTGCAGTTGGTGTACTTGTTTTCGTACTAAGGAGTTCTGTTCGAAAAAATGTACTTGTCGAGAATGCTGTAACAATGAGAAACATAAGGAGAAGGTTATGATACCACGTGCTATAAAACAAGAAGAGATCTGCAGTTCTAGTGGAGTGCAGTGTGCTTGCGATTGTAAGGAGAATCATTGTCTGGGATTGTAAGTCTTCGATCGACCATTTCTTGAATAATGATTAATATATGATGTATGTATATGTATGTATGTATGTATGTATGTATGTATGTATGTATGTATGTATGTATGTATGTATGTATGTATGTATGTATGTATGTATGTATGTATGTATGTATGTATGTATGTATGTATGTATGGATGTATGTATGTATGTATGTATGTATGTATGTATGTATGTATGTATGTATGTATGTATGTATGTATGTGATTTGTTTAATTTCATCTGCAGTTGGTGTACTTGTTTTCGTACTAAGGAGTTCTGTTCGAAAAAATGTACTTGTCGAGAATGCTGTAACAATGAGAAACATAAGGAGAAGGTTATGATGTCACGTGCTATAAAACAAGAAGAGATCTGCAGTTGCAAGACTGGTTTATGTACCACAGATCTCTGTTACTGCCACGCCGTACGTTTTTTTTTTTCGTTTTTTTCCGTTTTCGATTGGTTTGCTCTGCTTTTTATTTTCGTGAAACGATTCTTATTGAATGAAACCTTTTTTTCTTTTTTTGGGGGATAAGTACAAACGAGGTTGCTGGGAGGACTGTGACTGTGAAGGATGTAGCAATATCTATGGTTCTAAACCGAAATGAAGGTAAGATTCGGAGAAAAGTAATCGAACTAACTGTTACTAAATACTAAGTGATCTTTATTTAATACAAATGATGCATAAATCTCTCTGATTTATGGTTCAGTATGACTGTGTCGGTGAAAAATCGAAGAGCTGCCCGTAGTTGAAGAATCGAAGAGCTGTTTCGGAAGTTGAAGAATTTTACGCGTAATCTTGTGCATTAAACAGATTTAGTTGTGTGTAAATTTGTTGTTTCATAAACTTTAGTGAATTGCTGCTAAGTATAGTGAATGTTCATAAACTACTGCTGAGTCATGATCATTAGTTCTATTGGATTAACTGTTCTTCCAAGTTTCAAGGGAAAATAATCACAAAAAATAACATGTCTTTCTAAATAATTTATAACTATATCAATATTATTGTTTATTGTTATTATATGTTAACAAAGAAAAAATAGAATTTTCATTTTTTTTTCATTGTGTTGGATCCAAAATTTTTCTAATTTTAAGAAAAATCTTTTTGTACCAATTTCCAAAAAATGCGATTTTTTTTTTTCGTTTTTCGAAATATTTGAAATAAAATCGAAATTAAGTTTTTGCTTAACGAAAAAATATATAGTATTTTGTTGTTTTGGATACAAAAATTTCGTATTAAAAAAAAACAAATTCGTACTAATCTCTAATAGTATGATTTTTTTTCATTTTTTGAAAAATATCTGGAACAAAATCGAAATTATTTTTTACTGGAAGGAAAAAATATGGATTTTTTTTTTTTCGTTGTCTTGGATCCAAAAATTTCCGATTTAAAAAAACAAATTCATACTAATTTCCAAAATAATGATTTTTTTTTTCATTTTTCAAAAAATACTTGAAACAAAATCGAAATAATTTTTTTACTTAACGGAGAGTACTTGTAGAAGGTACATTGCATGTTACGGTACTATTTCCGTGTAAGAACGGGCATATATGTGTGTGTCTGATGTTGGCTATTGCATAGTTTGAAATCGAAGAATTTTCTGATGTTGGCTATTGCATAGTTTGAAATCGAAGAACGTTACCATGGTAATCTGGCATAGGTCCATCAAAACTATTTTTTTTGTTTGCAAATAGGTCCGAACAAAAATCAAATTTTCACATTCCGTAATTTTATTATGAACATCATGTAAAGATAGAAAAATGAATATTTATTTTGCCATAATTTCAAAATTTAGAGTACGTGTTCAAATTGAAAATGTAAAATTCAACTTTCAAACTAAACACAACCGAAGTCTATCTGCAACATTCGTAAGTGATATTTAGTGAATAATACGAAGCTACTAATTATTCGACGAGCAAACCTAATACGAAGCTACTAATTATTCCACGAACAAAACTAACAAAACGAAAATATCGCATTCTCGGATTCTCGTACTACTGTTGAGGAGGAACATCAAAATGCATGTTGATGTGTGTGTGTACGTGAGTGTGGATGTGGACTTGGATTTGGCGATTCTCGTCTTTCTCTTCCTTCGAACTGAAAAGCAAAGAAAATGCTTCAATAAAAATTGTATCATTGTAATAATACTACGTCTTATAACACAATAACCACCACAAACGCATATATATAGTATGAATACATCTCGCGAGCGAAAATTGAGTTCAAACAGAAAAGCCCGTTTTTTATGAAATTTCTGAAAGATCGATCCACAGGGTTGCATGCATACTGTATACATGTATTATTTACAAGGTTGTAAAAAGCGGTAATCGGGTCGGAGGCGGTCAGGGACCGACTCACGATTAATCGGTGCGGCGGTGATTAATCGGTGATAAATCGGAAATAAATCGGTTTTTAAAATTTAATATAATATATTTCTAGATATTATTTATAAATACTCAAAACATATATAAAAAGATATTTAAACATAGTTATATCTCCATCATGTATATATCTTAATAAAATAATAAAAATTTAATAATAATAAGATCATAATACATAAATATCCTTGTAAAATATAAATAAAAAATCAATTTTTTTGAATTTACATTTATTCTTGAACATTTCTAACATACATCATTAGTTCTTTAACAATAACAGTTTACATAAAAAAAAAAAAAAACATAAGTTCATATTTTGTTTATTAAAATCCCAACTTTTATTTTGAATTATTTAAAAAAAAAAAAAAAAAAAAAAAAAACCGATTTTTGGCCGATTTTTGCCACCGAAGTTTGACCCGCCATAAAGGTTTGACCGCCTCGGATCGCCTCAAACGGTTTTTGACCGCCTCCGCCTCAGAGACCGATTAATCGGCCGCCTCGACCGATTTTTAGAACACTAATTATTTAGCGTATAATCAGGATATTCATGAATATAACAATTCGAACTTCGTAAAGAGCAAGTAGTGAAAAAGAAACGAAGTTTGAACTAATTAAAAATTACAAATAAAAAAATTACATAATTTATCGGTTACCTCAAATCCGCCTCCAGCGTTGACTTTGGCTTTGACTTTGACCGTTCTTCGACGTGTGCAATATAAGTTAAGGGTTTCTTATCCCATCTTTGGTCCCTTCCGAGAAGGGGGCCAATGCCCCTGTAAATAATAATAATTATAATTATAATTATTATAAAACATAACATAAATAATAAGAAATCTGAAAAGTGTAGCAACAAAACAAAACCTCACCTCATACGAAGGAAGATGTCGAACTTGTTGGCAAGGGCTCCTTGCACCAAGAGCTTATTATCCGAATCGTATGTGAACACGATTCGGACACACGGTAATATGGTAATATGCATATAGTTTCTTGCCCGTGAAATAGCCATTGCTCACAACCCTATACTGTTGATCCCAGATCGATGAGTGTACGACGAACCCTTTTGTGTTCGGAGGCACATCTTTCAACGGGAAAAGATACAATCCGGCGATTGGTTGGAACCCGATCGTCTTATCCGTTAGGTTTACCAATTCTGTGATAAACAAAACCATCTCTCTCTCTCTCTAACTCTCTAACTATGAAAATATATATATAATTCAATCAATTTTTCTGCGTCGAGATAATGATTTTAGGTTATATCGTACATATATATATATAGACAGAGAGAGATTCATGTTAAGGTCGAAGAGAGAGTCCTGCTCAAAAACGAGGAGAGAGAGAGAGAGAGAGTTTCTTGTTGAGAAAAGAGTCCTGTTCTTCTATATATATAGAGAGAGAGAGACGTGAGTGTTCATGATTTGGGGGCTTAATTCCACTTTGCACCCTTAAAATATACCATTTTGGCACTGTGCACTCTCGAAAAAAATTAATAGCACTTTGCACCCCCGAAACACAATAAATCATGCATAATGCACCCCAAATGAATTTTTAAAGCTAATAAATGTAATTTAATATTTTTTGTGGCATTTTTTAGGATGAATAATGTCAATTTTTATTAATTCATCAATTATTTTGAAACTATAAAGCGCATAAATAAAAATACATCTCTTCAACATATTTAAAAATTATACTTTTTATCCCAAAAAAATATTTTACGAAAACAAAATCCTTCAGCTATTTCGTTATCAAGTTATCTGAAAATCATATTTTCTTCCAAATATTTTTACCTAATATTTCCACTAGTTACAATAAAAAAATACATCAATATAATTGAATAATTTAGTGATAAAAAATTATTTTATTTTATTTTGTAAGATAATCCGGTGTTTTTTTTTTCTCATTATGTGTGCTCGAAATTAGGTTGTAGGTTGAAGAAAATAGTATTTATTTATTTATTTTGCATCCCCAATAAAAAAAAAACACCAATAAAAAATAAAATTGCCTTCATTTTTCAATTCAGGGTGCATTGTGAATGATTTATTGTGTTTTGAGGGTGCAAAGTGCTATTATTGTTTTTCAAGGGTGCAAAGTGCCAAAAGGCTCCATTTCAAGGGTGCGAAGTGGAATTAAGCCTGATTTGGGATGTCGCAAATAAATAGGAAACTACTACATATTTTGTGGGAACTAAAAATAAATAAAAAATAATATTATATATATATATATATATATATATATATATATATATATATATATATATATATATATATTTTAGGGTAATATGCTATGAGTCCCTCAAATGAAGAGAGTCCTCAAATATTGATGAAGCAACACCCGATAATCTCTTAGTCCTGTAATTGGCTAAGCTTATAAGATGTTAAAATGAGCTTATAAGATGTTTTAGACCTTATAAATTCTTCCAAAGTGTTTGGTAATTTTTTTAAAAAAATCTTATTTAAAAAAAAAATAAGTTGTTGGAGAACAAATATGATATTTTTAAATAAATTTATCTACCCGACCTTTTTTATTTAAGATCTTATAATGAGTAAAAATGGGAAATAAGCTTATTATCTCAACACTCTAAAAATTAATCCTAAAAATAAGATGTAACAGCTTATCAGCTCTTAAAACATCTTATCAGACGTAAGAGCTTATCAGCTGTTTAAAATAAGCTTAGCCAAACACCCTCGAAATCTAATTTGAACTAAATGACAAGTTCAAATTCATTTTTTTAATTAAATCTTTAATTTGAAATAATATATGGGTCACATCCCTAATTTTTTTATCCATATTTTGCCCTTTTACCCTAAATTATATAACCTATATATTCACATTTCTCCAATTCAGATTTATTTCGTTCTTTTGGTTTTTCTCACGTTCTCTCTCTTCCTCCATCTCTCACACGTTCTATGTATCTCTTTTTCAATCCCTTTTTTTTTCTCTCTCTCTCACCTCTCTATCCCCATACCTCTCTCTTGCTAATTAATTCGGTAGTAGCCGAGCCAGGGGTTGTGGTGGAAGGGGCGGCGGCGGCGGGCTTTGATCGAGGCGGCGGGCTGTGGTGGTTGAGATGGCGGCGAGGGGTTGTGGTAGTCGAGGCGGCGGCGGGGGCTGTGATGGTTGAGTCGGCGGCGGCGATTGTGGTGGTCTAGGCGGCGGGCTGTGGTGGTCGAGGCGGCGGCGGGGCTGTGGTGGTTGAGGCGGCAGCGGCGGACTGTGGTGGTCAAGGCGGCGGGCTGTGGTGGTCGAGATGGCGGTGAGGGGTTGTGGCGGAGGGATGTGGTTATGGTGGAGATTTGATCTTGGAGATTTTGTTTGATTTGGGTTCAAAATCGTAAATCTAGGTTTTCCCAAAGTTGATAAATGACTACGGTTGCGACGGATGCAAACGTTGGCGGCTAGGGTTTGACGGTTCCTGCATTGACGACTAGGGTTGGCGAGGATTGCGTGTTTGTTGGCTGCTAAGGTTTGGTAGTACATCGTAGTAGACCATAGTGCACCGTAGTATACCATAGTCTACTATAATATTACAACTAATAAAATATTAAAAAAGAAATATATATTTATATATATATATATATATATATATATATATATATATATATATATATATATATATATATATATATATATATTTTGTGTATATATATGTGTGTGTGGTGTATGTGTTGGGCTAAATAACTAACAGCAAGTGCACGTATC
>NW_012194875.1:425066-461051 GCF_000504015.1 Erythranthe guttata | reverse complement strand
AAAAGAGAGAAAGAAAAAAAAAGGAAAAAAAAAAAAAAAAGGAAAGGGAAATTCTACGTGTCGCGTTTTCGCGCAGACTAGGCTGGGCCAGAGTTTTGTGTTGTAATTTTCATAATATTGTAGAAAAAATATTGTTTTAATAATAGTGTAAAATCGATAGTACATCATAGTACACCATAGTATACTATAGTATTTTTAAAATTTGCTGGATTATTTAACAAAAAAGAAGCCCAAAAAACATAAGTTTCAAAAAAATGTTATAAATAAGGAAAAAAATTATTTATAATAATGTAAAAAATGCAGAGTGAAAATTGACAAAATAAAGACGAGTGAAAAGGTATTTTTGGAATGAATTTAATAAAGAATGTAAAGCAAATGTTTAGTTGAGTTTGTCATTTAGTTCTAATTAGCTTTGTCACCAGAAACCTATATCTTAAAACCCCATTTAAATCAAGACGCATGTTCTAATTTTCAATATTTAATTCTCAACCATTCCTTCAAAATCAACTGCACCAATATTTCTAAAATGCATCACCATTAAATAAATGTTTGTCGGAGTTATATTTTGTTTATTACATCTCTGCCCTCGTCTGTTTCTTCCCCCCTAGTTCATATTCAAAGTTAAAACAGGGGTTGTATTTACTGTAAATGTCAAGGCATTGATGGCTTAGAGATGAGTTTCAAGTTTCAAGGGGTATTTTTTAAGAGATAATTAGTGAAAAATCCCCAATTCATTTACTTATATTAAGGTGGATATAACCTCCTTTTCATTATTAGTGAAAACCCCCCACCTTATTAAATAATATTTTTTTAATTAATATTATTTTAGACATTACTAATATACCTAATTTGCCCTATTATATCTAAAATAATTAAACCTATTTCACGTTCTCTATTTCTCTTATTCTTCTCTCTCTTTTCTCTCTACATATCGGCCGCCTCCAACTGTCCTCCATCTGTGTTCTGCCACCGCCTCCAACCCTTTTCCATCTCTGCGCCGCCATCGTTACTCTCTTCTCCCAACGGCGTTCCTCCCTCCACCGACGCGAAAATTAAGAAGACGGTCTTCACCTCTGGGATTCTCTCGTCAAGGACGGCGTTAGGGTTTTCGCTAGGGAGAAAGACGAGATTATGCAGCGGCGCTAGGGTTGATATTGCGTCTGAGATTTCAATACAGACCACCGCCCCATTGTTTCATTGTTGTTGTTCTTCTTCTTCTTCTCTGATTTTTTTTTTGGAATCCAATTCTCGAATCTTAATTTTCTTAATTGGAGTTTTTGGTTGAATTCTTATATAGAAGGTTAATTTTGTGTTCAATCAATAGTATAATGTAGGTTTTGTTTTTGTTGAAATTGTGTGGTGTTATTTACAGATTTATAGATATTTCGTACAACAATATAGTTGTTTTCGTACAACAATATAGTTGTTTTCGTACAACAATATAGTTGTTTTCGTCAGCAATATAGTTGTTTTCGTCAGCAATATAGTTGTTTTCGTACAACAATATAGTTGTTTTCGTACAACAATATAGTTGTTTTCGTCAGCAATATAGTTGTTTTTTATTACTTTTTAGTTGAATGTAATAGTTGATTTTGATAAATGAGAGTTGTTGGAGATATATAGTTGTTTTAATCATAATGTTTTAATAACAGTTGTTTTAATAACAGTTGTTTTAATAATAGTTGTTTTATTGAAATATAGTTGTTTTAAGTGAAGACAAAAAAATATAGTAAAAAAATATTTTTAAAAAATATTTTTTTTAAAAAGTTAAATTTTTTTTTAAATATTTATTTTTTAAATAAGAAATAAATAAAAAAACGAAAATTAAGATTAAAATACAAAATAATAAAAAAAATAAAAGTGTATCAAAGTAGTTTATAATAGGTAGTGAATAGAGGAAGGGTAAATTTGAGAATAAAAAAAGAATGGGTCTCTCACTAATAAAGAAAAAGGAGCTGGATTCATCCTTATTAAAATAAAGGTGGAGGGGGTTCTCACTAATAGACCCATTTTTTTATATATAAATTACAAACTAACCCCTAATGTGTATATTACTTACAAATATGTCCCTCCCCTATTTTTATTATTTAAACCTCGAGTCAAGCTGATGGAGCTCATGCGAGCTCGAGCCAAAAAGTTTCAACTTGTTCTGCCAAAACAGTCGAGCTCGACTCGTTCACACCGTGGTTCGCCGGAACGGCATCGGAACGGTCGGAACGGCCGTTCCGGAACGGGAACGGTGCCCTCCGTTCCGGAATCCGTAACCAGAACGGTGTTTGCACCGTGACTCGTCGGAACACCGATAAATCGGTGGGATGGGCGAGACGGAGCCACGGAACGGCCCCAACGCGGCCGGAACGGCACCGGAACGGGAAAAAAGATTTTGAAAAAAAAAACTAATTTGACTAAAAAAAATAAGGAAAAAAAAACATAAAAAAATAAATAAATAAGTAATATGATGATGGTGGCCACGTTAGATAATGAAGTCTAGGAAGATTCCCCTGAATCTCACAGATCCAGTTCGGTATTCTACTTGGTATTAATATTGCTTGTATTTTCACAATATTCGTTGTAATATTTATTTTTTAAATTGTAATAATATTTTGCATATTATTGAATTGTAATATTATTATTAAAAAACATATTTGAAATATATTGTATTTTTATAACAATTTAATTAAAATGTGTCCGTTCCGGCCGCTACGCAGCCGCGACGTTGCAACGGAACTGGAACGGCAGTGTTCGCGACAATGCACTGTTCCGTTCCGGCGAACCATGGTTCACACCCCTACTCAGAACTCTAGAGATTTACTGCATCAATTACCATAGCTCAATTAACATATAAATGTAAAATAGAATCTAAAACTACTCTTTTTAAATAATGTTGGACTAATTAGCTGGTACCAAAATTCTATTAATTTATCGAAATATTAATCAAACGATATCTTTTTTAGTTACGTCTTCTTCAAGTTGGGACCGCAAAAACATATTATTTAAACGAGGTTAATGGTTATTAATTTATTGAAGTTATTAATATGTTGGGGGTTTTCTTTTTCTTTTTTTTTTTTTTGTTAAGGGCTTTTTCATTGATCTGAATTTTGCAGAATATACACATTCCTGGTAATACTGGTTTTCTAAACAGCATGGGTTTCCCCTTTCGAGTTCGGTTTCCTCAGACGACCAGAGGAATCCTCTCCATAACCGACAACGTCGTAAACGGAATATTCTTTGTCGACATTGTGCTCACTTTCTTCGTAGCCTACCTCGATAAATCGAGTTTTCTTCTAATCGACAATCCGAAGCCAATCGGTTTAAGATACGCGAAGACGTGGCTCTTCTTCGATGTTGTCTCCATGATACCTTCCGAACTCGTGCATAAAATTTTACCCTCTGATCTCGAATCATACAAAACTAGGCAATTCGTAAGTTTTATAAATTTTTTAAATGTGATTGGAAATTTATTATTATTTTTTATTTCATTTTACCGACTAAGGTGGCCGGTGTGATAGAGAGAAGCAATTAACGCTGCCTGGAGTTTTGCGAAACGGAACCTTCTGCCACCTCATCTAAGGGCTGCAACGTACAGCAAGAAACTCTCGACGTACTTCCAAAGGCGATTCACTCGAGTATATCGCATTTTATGTTTTACTCGATCACTTGTTGATAAGGTCTATTTATTTCATGGGGTGTCGAATGAATGATCTACTGTTTCAGCTGGTAATAATTAACCTTTTCTTGTTATTCATTCGATTTCAACATAACTACCAAAAAATAGTTTTTTTTTTCCCTTCATTTTATTGATTTTCTTATGGTCTAACATATCGTAGGTATCGGAGATGAAACCGGAGTATTTCCCACTGAGAGAAGACATAATTTTACAAAACGAAGCGCCTACAGATTTCTACATTCTACGGTCCATTGTCGTATATCAATGGACCGTGATTAATGTACTGAAATGACGAATATGCCCTTGTCCCGTTTATCATTTTTTTCCACAACTTAAAAGAAATTATGCTCAAATTGTGTTGTCGAATGAAACAAATTGCAGGATATGGGAAAAACACCGGCGGGTTATATTTTCGCTGCCATAATACAAGCTATGATGATAGCAGGTTTATACTTCTTCGATCATAGTGTAGCTTCACAACTGGCGCAACAAAAGGAACTCAATCTGAAAAATCCGTCCGTCAGCTTACCATTACGATATTTTCTTGCTTGGAGTTATGATATGGAATTTAAAATTTTCGTCGTGATTTTTCTTTTTTTTAGTTGAGCCCGTAAATATTTACCGAACATGATTGTGATGGCACCGTCAGATGTGGCTGAACTTTCTCGTATGGTCAACACTGCAGTCAACATTGATGATCGGCCAGTTTGCTTTCGGTTTCCTAGAGGTGCCGTTGATTTGACAAACCATAAACCATATGTCGGAGAACCCATTGAGGTAAACATACAATCCAATTTTTTATTTTTATTTTTTTCTGTTTTTTTATGTCGTTACTAAATAAGCGATCGAACAGATTGGCAAAGAGAGGGTACTTGTAGAAGGTAAAGATATTGCTTTGTTGGGATTTGGTTCGATGGTACAAAATTGTCTTAGAGCACATAATATTCTTTGGAAGCTTGGTATTGAAGTTATTGTGGCTGATGCGCGATTGATATTAAAGTAATAAGAATGTTATGCAAGAACCATAGATTCCTTATCACAGTCGAGGTCTCGAGGAAGGTTCCTTTGAGGATTTGGTGCTCATGTTGCTCGATTTATTTCTCTTGATGGGCTGCTCGATGCTGGAATTAAGGTAAGAAATAATTCACTTAGTTTGTATAAATCTGGAATTAAACAATTTCTTATGTGTATTTCTCGATTTGATTCTTCATGGCAGCCTATAACTTTGCCGGATAATTATACTGAGGGTGCACTGCCACAAGAGCAACTCGCTCTTGCTGGTTTAACGGGGAATCACATAGCTGCAACTACATTGAATCTGCTTGGTCGAACTCGTGAAGCTCTTCTATTAATGTGCTGGTAAGTTGATCCGATTATTGATTCGATTATTATATACAATGTTTTGTACAGGTTACGGTACCATTTTCATGGGCATATATGTGTGTGTTTGGTGTTGGTTATTTGCATAGTTTGAAATTGAAGATATTTCTTACGGTGAAGGATGTGAGTTACTTGTCAAAGATTAAATACTACTCGTTCGAATTTCTGTTTGTTGTCTTTCTGAACATAAGCTTTGTATTTGTACATTTATGTAAGAAGATAACGATTGTTTCGTAATTATCGATGAATGTGTTCATTCTCTTTCCATATTTCTTTTTTTCACTTAAATTGGCAAAATCACAAGATTCTAGAGTATTATGCTTTTATGACTGGCAATTTGCACCCTATAATTGTGTGAGGGGTGAAAAGCGAGGTGAGTTGAGGATTTTGCCCATCTTCAAGCACATGCATGGCCAATTTCTTGATTCAATTTTGAAAATTCGGTTCAAGGTACATTTTGAATGATCGTGCAATAAGAAATAAAGTTACCTTCATAAAATTTTAAAAAATTCAATTCATGGTACATTATGAACGATTTATTGTATTTTGAGGGGTAAAATATCAAAGTCATAGACCATTTTGTAGATGCACATTTTCTAGAAATAGTTAAGAACTATGACAAAGTTGCAATTTTTTTCTAAAAACTTGCCAAAAATCACTATATTGTACTTTATCTTCTAAAAGTTACTCTAAGAAAATTAGAATTTTTATGAAATCTTCTATAACGTCATTCTCATATGTATGATTAAATTAATCAATACAGTTAATTACAGAGATGAAGTAGTATACATAGGACTATGATTCTGCTATTGCATTTCATGTTACAATCCTCCGCGGCGTGACTTGTCACGCCGTATATCGATATAACACAATAACCACCACCACAACACCACCACAACACCGCTCCCGCTCATTTCCGAGCCAAATTCACCATCACCATCACTGCCGCAGGCTAACACCGGTGCATCGCCGTCGCCATCGCCGCAGGCTAACACCGGCACACCGCCGCCACAGGCTAACACAGGCACACCGCCGCCACCGCTGCAGGCTAACACCGGCACACCGACGCTGCTTATGGCACCCACATCGTCAGCCAGATCGCTTATTCCGGCCACCGTCGCATCGTGGCACTGGGTCCAGGTAATCATACCTTTGACCCTTTGCTCAGCGTTTTTTGTGGCGGCCCTCTTCTCATGTTGGTACATCCCATGCCATCACTCGGCAGCGACTCACGCGAACGACACGGCGGCCGGCTTCTTCGTTTGCGGCCGAGTAGGTTAGGTTTGGATATTGGGTTTTAGGAATTTAGTCTGCTAGTCCAATATTTTGTCAAATTTACTGACGAATTTCTGACGTGGCAAAACAAATTTGCTTACTTGTACATTGGAATTGCTGACGAATTTCTGACGTGGAAAAACAAATTTGAAATAAAATCGAAATTAAGTTTTTGCTTAATGAACAAACAAATATATAGTATTTTCATTTTTTCTTGTTTTGGATACAAAAATTTCGGATTAAAAAAAAACAAATTTGTACTAATTTCTAATAGTATGATTTTTTTCATTTTTCGAAAAATATCTGGAACAAAATCGAAATTATTTTTTACTGGAAGGAAAAAATATAGAATTTTCATTTTTTTCGTTGTTTTGGATCCAAAAATTTCCGATTTAAAAAAAACAAATTCGTACTAATTTCCAAAATAATGATTTCGTTTTCATTTTTCAAAAAATATTTGAAACAAAATCGAAATTATTTTTTTACTTAATGGAAAAAATGTAAAACTTTCATTGTTTCGTTGTTTCGGATCCAACAATTTCCGATTTAAAAAAAAAAACGTATTAATTTCCAAAATTATAATTTTTTTTTTCATTTTTCAAAAAATAATTGAAAGAAAATCGAAATTAATTATTTACTTAAACAGAAATAATATAGAAATGCCAAAAGGGCCAAACAGTCCAATAGTTAGTGGACCATATTTGAGCCCAAAGCCCAGCCCGGAGACGGAAACTGTCTTTTCCCGCCATAACTGTCTTCAAAATAAAACAGAAAAAAAATCATCCATAACTGTCTTACACGCACATGCTAAACCAGACGATCAGAGAATACACGAAGAGAGAGAAACTCAGAGAGAGAGACGATAAATTCAGGTAACTTTCTAGAGAGAGAAAGTAAGAAATTCAGAGACTCCATAACTGTTTCACGATCTAGTTTTCATGAAATTAATTTTACTCGTCTGAATCTTCCAAGCTTGAAACTATCACCACCGGAATCAATTGTATCTGTATGTATATGTGCTGTTCATGCATGTTTAACGCGCGTGTACTTTGAATATTCCTTGAATTTTCGGTTTAATTTGGGGGTGAATTTGAATACTGGGTAAACAGGTTTTGATTATGTTTTTTTTTTCCCTTTTTTTGGGGTTTGATTCTCAAATGTTTGATATGGAGCTAAATTTCTGGAATCAATTGTATTTGTATGTATATGTATGTATATGTATATGTATCTTTAATTTCCGATTCTATTTTTCTTTCTTCCTTTTGCATTCTGGCCTGATTTGTATGTGAATGTGAATTCCCCGGAGCTGATTTATTTGTTCAATTTGGGGGTGAATTTGAAAATTGGGTAAATTAGGTTTTGATTCCGTTTTTCTTTTCGGCCTTGAATATTATTGGTTCAATTTTGGGGTGAATGTGATCTGCGAAAGTATATATTAACAGGTGCGAATTCGGTTTTACCGAATCTGAAGATTTAGATACACGTACAGCAGAATATTAATCCAATGGAAGAAATCGAAGGCAGCAGAAAACAGGCTGGAGTTCCCGAAATGATTCGTAATCTGAGTGATGCCCTTTTTGCAGTAGCCGAAGAAGAAGATTTATTGAACAGACCAGATGCTGTATTTCTTGAAGACGGTGAATGCGAATGTAAGAACACTCAATGTCTAGATGAGTAAGTGTTCGATCCTACACTTCTTGAATAATGATGATTATATACATGTGTGTGTATGTATATGTGATTACTGATTTGTTTAATTTAATCTGCAGTACGTGTAGTTGTTTTGAGGCACGTAAGTACTGCTCGACGAAATGCACTTGCCAAGAATGCAGGAACAATATAGTGGTACGGTTTTTCTGTTTTATCGTGGAACGATTCTTATTGAACGGAACTGTTTTTGTATATATATTAATTCTCCATTTCCGATTGCTCTAATTTTTTTCGTGAAACGATTCTTATTGAACGAAACTGTGTTCGTTACGGAAAAGCCTAAATCTGAGCGTAAAAGAGAATCACAAGTCATTATCAACGAGGCACCTTCGGCGAGTGTTCCACCAAAGAGAAAGAAAAAGAGAATTCTCTGCTGCAGATGCTTCACTACCGATTGTTCGTCAATAATGTGTTCGTGCTTTAAGGTACGGGTTTTAATGTTCTGCAGAAAAAAAAAACTTTTTTTTTTTCTTCTTGAATCGATTCTTATTAAATGAGACTTTTTTTGATCCGATGAAGGCCGACCGAGCTTGTTCAAATGTATGCAAATGTGAAAGGTGTGCCAACACGTTCGGTCGTCGACCGAAATGAAGTAAGAATTGGAAAAAAATATATTGTTTCAAGTAACTATTGCTAATAAGTGATCTCTATATTATGTTAATCTGAATTGTGAGTTTGTTTTTTTTCTGGTACAGTGTAACTGAAGATTCCAAGAAGTAGAAGAAGAGCTGCAAATATGATAATTAGTAGAATATATACTTGTATAAAGCAAATATGAACTGTTTGTTTGGTTTACCTATGCTAGGGGTACGAAATCGGAATTGAATTTTCCGATTCCAACGAACCTGTTCAGAAATGTTCTGAATTTAGGAGTAATTTTTTTTTTTCTTTTACCGGAATCGGAAGTATATACGGAATTTAATCTTCTGGATATTATAAGTAGCAGTAGAGTGAAATTTTCGTATTCCATCGACTTCCATCCGAAAATTTCTGCTTTTGGAACAATTTTTTCAAATTTTCGACTTTCCCGATTTTTTTTTGAAACATAATTGGAATTAGTTTATCACTTACAAAAATGATATATTTTCTCCAAAAGTGTTAAACTCCGATCTATCCGCCCGATATCCACTCCTACTTTTTTGCTATTAATTTAAATTTACTATTTCACCCTCCATTTTCTTCCCTTATCAATAAAATGCAATTGGAATTCTGAATCCTGCTTAATCACACACACAGAAAAAAAAGAAAAAAAAAACTCAAACTCAATTACACACTAGCAACCATGACTTTGTTCATGAGCAAGCCCGCCTTCTTGCGGGCCCGGCCCGTACACCTGACGGAGACATCTGCCAGCACCGACGACAACTCCGGCAATGCCACCGCATCCCTCAAGCACTCTTCGCTCTCATCAAACAACCTCAGTAGAATCTCCGAGGCCCCGTCTTTACTTAGCATGCACCCTCGTTTCAAGATCCCCACCATTCTTACGACGATCCTATCCGTTCTCTTAAGCTCGTTCAGCCCTTCTTCGAACCTGGCTATAAGTCCGAGTGCCACTAGGGAGGTACCGGAAAGATCCTCTCCGTCGGCACTCTCAGCCACCGCTATCAACACCTGCACAGCTCCGGCGCGAACAGCCAAAGTGCAGTTTCCTTGAAACTGCACTAGCTCCGCTAGGGAGCTGAGCAGGTGATGGGATGCGGGCCTTCGCGGGCCCGCTATCGCCTTCACTAGAACCTGAACGGTGCCGGTGACTCCGAATTTGGCTTTGTTTTTATCGAGCATGGCTAAACTGCAAAGCAAGGAGGCGGCGAGTTTGCCGGAATCAATGGAGTCGTTAGACGACAAAACGAGAGTATTAAGGTGGAGAATCAATTCCGTCCGAGCTAAAGAATTCTTCAAATTGGGGTTAAGAGAGAGATTGAAGAGCACCGAAAGCGCGAGAATTTGGATTTGATCTTGAGGAAAATGAGATTTGGAGAGTGAAAGAAGTAACGAAATGGCGCCATCGATTTGTGCAACGAAGTTGCGATTTTGCGGGCTGATTTTTGTGACGGCGACTAACGTTTGTAAGGCTTGTTGTCGAATATCTTCTTCATTGGAGCCCGAATATTGAGCTTTTCTGATACATTCGATTATGGTTTCACGAGCTCGATTAGACATGATTCGATCTATGCTGTTTTACTAGTTCATGGATTTATTTTTTCATACATAGCATATATATTAAGGAAGTTTTATTGCATGGTTTTGTTGTAATATTGGGACAAAGGAAAATTCGATGAGATCAATAATGTTATGAAAAAGACAGCAAATTATTTCTACTTTGGATTGTCAGTCGGGCAACTTATTTAAGGATCATTTACAATATCAACATTATTATCTATTTCCATTTTTTTTTTGTTGTTTTCGATCTGAAAATTTCCGATTAAAAAAAAAATTATACCAATTTCCAAAATTATGATATTTCATTTTTCGAATAATATTTGAAACAAAAATTGAAATTATTATTTTTTGACTTGCGGAAAAAATATAGAAATGCCGTACATGACAGCTGGCATAAAAATGGAAAGATGGGCCCTAATCCAATAGTTAGTGGGCCCAGAGACGAAAAGCTGTATTTTCCCGCCATATCTCAGCTAAAACCCCCCAACTGTATTATCCGATCGACGCACGTGCTAACCAACTCCCGGCGATTGGAGAAGACGCGAAGAGAGAGAAAGTCGATAAACTCAGGTAACTTTCTAGAGAGAGAAAGTAAGAAATGCAGGGACTCCATAACTGTTTCACGATCTAGTTTTCATGAAATTAATTTTACTCGTCTGAATCTTCCAAGCTTGAAACTATCTCCATCGGAATCAATTGTATTTTGTATGTATTTGTATGTATATGTACTGTTTATGCATTTTTAATTCGATTCTATGTGAATTCCCGTGAACTTATTGACACGGAGCTAAATTTTTGGTTTAATTTGGGGGTGAATTTGAATATTGGGTAAACAGGTTTTGATTCTGTTTTTTGGGCCCTGATTCTATGCGAGCTCTGAACTTTTTGATACGGATCTAAATTTCAATTTTTCGTTTGATTTTGTGTGAATCAACTTCTAGATACAGCGCCAAAATTTTAGTTTAATTTGGGGGTGAATTTGATTATTTGATTTTTATTCATCTTCAATATTCAAGTTTAAGGTAGCATTTGACAGGGATAATGTAAATTTCTAATTAGGGCATAATTCCATATCAATTGACTGAGCTTCTGCAAAATACATGGATAATCGTCATCGAAAACCGGCAGGATGGTCTAATCAGTTATACAACGATGTCTCGAATCTGCCGTGTGATTTCAATGGTTGTTGCTATTGTAAGAATGAATGCTCGATACAGTAAGTAGATCCATCAATCCCTTTTTTTTTCCTCCATTTTTTTAGTTCTGATTTTTATTAGCATGCATTGAACCTGTTTGTAATTTGCCCTACTCTGCAGTTTCTGCAAATGTTTCATTAATAAGTTGTTATGTGGAGAACCTTGCCCTTGCAAAGATTGCTGGAACGTTGTGGAAAACAGTGCAAAAGTTGCTGAAATACGAGAAAAGACCGAATCTAGTATTATTCTTCCATGGGATACTCATGAATTTAATTCCATACAAGTAGCACAAGGCATTATCAATGAAGCACCCTCAACGAGCACTCTTCCATCGAATATTCTTGAATCCGATTCCAAAGAAGTAGCACAAGACATTATCAATGAAGCACCCTCAACGAGTACTCTTCCATCAGATATTCTTGAATCGGAAAAACAGGCTGAAGTTCCCGAAATGCATCAAGAGAGTATTTCTGATGATATTCTGAGTCATGCCTTTATAGCAGCTCCTATCGGACCTGCCCCTGGCGAAATCGAGGATGAAATAATGGAAGACTTAACCAACAATGAAGACCAATTTCAAGAAGTCATTGAAGGCGGTGATTGTGAATGTAGGGACAATCATTGTACAGATATGTAAGTGTTCGATCCTCTTGAACAGTGATGATTATATACACGTATGTGTATATGTGATTACTGATTCGTTTAATTTCATCTGCAGATCGTGTATTTGTTATGCTGTAATGGAGTTCTGCAAGGGAAGATGCACTTGCCAAGGATGCAGGAACATAGATGAGATTTTCGGTTCGTGCAATGTGGTACGGTTTTTCTATTTTTTTTCAATTCTCTGTTTTTGCTTGATCTGCTCTACTTTTATCGCGGAACGATTCTTATTGAACGGAACTATCTTTTATTTATTTATTTAAATATGTATATATTAATTCTCTATTTCTGATTGCTGTACTTTTTTTCGTGAAATGATTCTTATTGAACGAAACTGTTTTGTTAAGGAGAAGCCTCAATTTGATCATAAAGACAAATCACAAGACTTTAGCAACTACATCTCAGATCTGCCGTATGATTTCAATGGTCGTTGCTATTGCAAGAATGGATGCTCGATACAGTAAGTAGATCCATCAACCCCTTTTCTTTTTATTCTTTTTTTAGTTTTGATTTTTATAACCTGTTTGTAATTTGTCCTACTCTGCAGTTTCTGCAAATGTTACATTAATAAGTCGTTCTGTGGAAATTCTTGCCCTTGCGAAGATCATTGCTGGAACAATGTGGAAAAAAATGCAAAAGTTGTTGAAATACGAGAAACGACCGAATTTAGTATTACTCTTTCATGGGATATTCTTGTCTTTAATTCCGAACCAGTAGCACAAGACATTATCGATGAAGCACCCTCAACAAGTACTCTTCCATCGAATATTCTTGAATCGGATTCCAAAGAAGTAGCACAAGACATTATCAACGAAGCACCCTCAACGAGTACTCTTACATCGGATATTCTTGCATCGGATTACAAAGAAGTAGCACAAGACACTATCAATGAAGCACCCTCAACGAGTACTCTTATATTGGATATTCTTGAATCTGATTCCAAAGAAGTAGCACAAGAAATTATCAGCGAAGCACCCTCGACGAGTACTCTTACATCGGATATTCTTGAATCTGATTCCAAAGAAGTAGCTAGCACAAGAAATTATCAGCGAAGCACCCTCAACGAGTGGTCGAGCAAAGACTAAAGACAATAACACTTTGGAAACTTGCTCTACTTTTTTCGTGAAATGATTCTTATTGAACGGGACTGTTTTGTTCTGAGGAAGGCCAAAGTAGGTTGCTCAATGGTATGTAAATGTAAAGGATGTGTCAATAGGTATTATAAGTAACTATTGCTCATAAGTGATCTCTATTTTATTTTAATCTGAATTGTGATTTTGTTTATTCTGGTTCAGTGTAACTGAAGATTCCAACAAGTTGAAGAAGCTGCAAAGGTGTGACATTGAACAAATAGATTGAGAAGCTGCAAATGTGACTAGTAGAATATATATATATATATATATATAGATAGATAGATAGATAGATAGATAGATACAATATATGTAGTTGTTTTTGGAACTTGACTATATTGATCTGCTAAGCAGATAAAGTAGATATGAACTGTTTGTTTCGTTGATCTTGGATCGGAATCAGAAGTATATACAAATTCTAATTTTTTGAAAATCCTAAGGTTTTCAGGATAGTATGTTTATAATACTAATACCAATACTACTAATACTAATATTAATACAAATACTAATACTCATACTGATATCGATAATATCGACAATACAAATACTAATACTACTAATACTTAATATAGTAATATGGATACACTAATACTAAGGCTAATAGAATTTTCATTTTTTCGTTGTTTTGGATCCAAATATATTCCAATTTTAAAACAATGTTTTTCCTACCAATTTCCAAAATAATGATTTTTTTTTTTCATTATTCGAAAAGTATTTGAAACAAAATCGAAATAAAGTTTGAGCCCAAAGCCCAGCCCAGAGACGGAAACTGTATTTTCCCGCCATATCACAGCTAAAACCAAACCCCCGAACTGTATTTCCATCTTCAAAATAAAACAGAAAAAATATCATCTGATAGAAGCACATGCTAAACCAACTCAAGGCGATCAGAGAATACGCGAAGAGAGAGAAACTCAGGTAATTTTCTAGAGAGAGAAAGTAAGAAATGCAGAGACTCCTTAACTGTTTCCTGATCAAGCTTGAAAGTTGAAACTATCACCATCCGAATCAATTGTATTTGTATGTATATGAATTGTTAATGCATTTTTAATTCGATTCTGTGTGAATTTGAATTTGGGGGTGAATTTGAATACTGAAGATTGATTCTGTTTTTTCATTTTCTTTTTGCAGTAAGGTATTTACTTTACTGAATCTGAAGATTTTGGATACTCGGTTGAATATAATAAGGCTGAATCTCTCCATGGATAATTATTCTAAAAAACCGGCACATTGGTCTTATCCTCTTTTCAACGCCGTCTTACGCATGCCTTATGTTTTCAATGCTTGCGATTGTAAGAATCGATGCTCGAAATAGTAAGTAGATCCAACTTTTTTTTTTCTCCCCTTCTTCTGATTTGTGCATTGTACCTGTTTGTAATTTGTCCTACTCTGCAGTTCCTGTGAATGTTTCGTTTACGAGTTGTTCTGTGACGAATCTTGTCCTTGCAAAGATTGCTGCTGGAACAGAGTGGAAAACCGTGAAATACGAGAAGAGATTCTTGAATCTAGTATTAATCCTCTTCCATGGGATATTCTTGAATTTAATCCCGTAAAAGTAGCACAAGGCATTATCAACGACGCACCTTCAACGAGTACTCTTTCATTGGATATTCTTGAATCTGATTCCGAAGAAGTAGCACAAGGCATCATCAACGAAGCACCCTCAACGAGTACTCTTCCATGTGATATTCTTGAATTTAATCCCGGAAAAGTAGCACACGGCATTATCAACGACCCTCCTTCAACGAGTACTCTTCCATTCGATATTCTGGAATCTGATTGCAACGAAGTAGCACAAGGCATTATCAAGAAAACACCCTCAACGAGTACTCTTCCATGGGATATTCTTGAATTTCATCCCGGAAAAGTAGCACACAGCATTATCAACGACGCTCCTTCAACGAGTACTCTTCCATGGGATATTCTTGAATCTGATTCCGAAGAAGTAGCACAATGCATTATCAACGAAGCACCGGATATTCTTGAATTTTATTCCGAAGAAGTAGCACACAGCATTATCAACGACGCTCCTTCAACGAGTACTCTTTCATTGGATATTCTTGAATCTGATTCCGAAGAAGTAGCACAAGGCATCATCAACGAAGCACCCTCAACGAGTACTCTTCCATGGGATATTCTTGAATTTAATCCCGGAAAAGTAGCACACGGCATTATCAACGACGCTCCTTCAACGAGTACTCTTCCATGGGATATTCTTGAATCTGATTCCGAAGAAGTAGCACAATGCATTATCAACAAAGCACCGGATATTCTTGAATTTTATTCCAAGGAAGTAGCACAACGCATTATCAAGAAAACACCTTCAACGAGTGTTTCAGCAAAGACTAAAGACAATAACACGAGTGAAAGTGACGACCTAGTGGAATATTGCACATGTAAGAAGCGAGGATGTTCAATGTAAGTGGATCCAACATATTTGTGATTTTATTTATTTATTTATTTATTTTATTTTATTTTTTTTGTTTACATGCAGTTGTTTTCTTGATTGGCCGAATGTCCACGTGACGAGAAAGGAGAATCGACCTGCAAATAATAAGAATCCCGGCGGCTGCAAGTGCATGGTGTGCAAATGTTCCAACAAGAACTGTCCGTGCGTTAGGGTACGGGTTTTTTTTTCTTTTTAATTTTCCGTTTTCCATTGCAGTACTATGTTTTTATTTTCTTGAATCGTTTCCTATTGAACGGGACTGTTTTGTTCTGAGGAAGGCCAAAGTAGGTTGCTCAATGGCATGTGAATGTAGAGGATGTGTCAATAGGTTCTGTCGTAAACCGAAATGAAGGTAAAAATTAGACAAAAAATATATTGAAAGCAATTATTGTTAAGTGAATCTCTATCTTGTGTTAATCTGAACTGCGAGCTTGTTTATTATCGTACAGTGTAACTGAAGATTCCAACGAGTCGGAGAAGTTGAAGTGTTCGTTTCGTTGATAAGCAAATAAAGTAGATACAAAGTGTTTGTTTCGTTGATCAGAAAAGTTCTGATCTTGGATCGGAATCGGAAGGATATATGGATTCTAATTTTCGGTAAATAAATATGTATATAGTTTATGCAAAAAGTATTAAAGTAAGGAAAATTGCAAATTTATATGGTTGGAGTCGATAAGTAGAACTGAAAATCGGGCCATGTGAGTCGAAATTCGAAAGGACAAATATCATAAGATAATTAATGCTTAAGTTCAAGGAATTCTATACTGAGAGAGCATCAAGTTATATATATCAATTTGGGATAATTACACTTTTGGTCCCTCATGTTTGACCAGATTTCACTTTTGGTCCCTGTTGTTCCAAAGTGAACAAAGTTCACCTCCAAGTTTCAATTTTAAACACTTTTGGTCCCTGCCGTTAAATTTCCGTTAGCAAGTAACGGAAAACACTATTTTGGGGTGAAAATTGAAATTTTAAATTTTTCAGGGGCTGAAAAATAATTACACATTAAAAATAGACTACTTATAAATTTTAATAATAATAAAAAAATAAAAATTAACCAAACAAATCTTTTTGGGGGGTAAAGTGATATTTATGTTCCTTTAGTTTTGGGGTTTTTTTTAGGGTTTATTTCTCTCTCCTCTCTCTCTCTCTCTAGCAACACAGATGAAGAAGTCTTTGATCCCTTCTCCTTCCTCACCATTTCCTTCACGATTGCTCTTTTCAGTAACTCCATACAATAAATCTTTAACCTCCGCATCTTGTTCTTCGTCAATCGATGAAACCACAAGTACACCAATCACGAATTCAGAACCACAAAACCCAATCAAGATCCAAACTTTTCAAAAACCCATTTCAGAAAATCCGCGTTTAAGCCAAGCAAATGTCGTCGAGACGCTTTTATCTAACTTCAACGACCCACGTTCAGCTCTTGATTACTTCAGATGGGCGGAGAAGCAGCGAGGTTTCGTACGAGAAATTGGGGATTCGTTTCTCGTGCTGCTACACATTCTCGTAAGTTCCCATTACCACCACGGTTCAGCTAGGAATTTGCTCAATAATTACCTGTCTAGTGATTCCGCCCCTTCGGGCGGTGTGCTTGTTCAACGCTTGATTGATTGTTCCGATAAATTTGGGTTTCGGCGGAGCCCTAGGATTTTCGATTACGCTTTGAATGGATACGTTAGGGCGCAGCGTTATAAAGACGCAGAGGATTGTTTTTACGCGTTGGTTTCTCGTGGCGTAATCCCCTGTGTCCGTATTTTGAATAATTTCCTACATTCATTGATTAGGACGAGTATGATCGACGAGGCGCGTGGATTGTTCGGTGGCATTGTTTCGAAGAAGCTCAGTTACGATTGCGCCACGGTGAACATGATGATGTGTGCGAGTTTGAGAGAAGGCAAAACCGAAGAGGCTGAAAAGTTCTTTCTAGAGGCGAAGAGAAGTGGGATCATTCTCGATCCTTTTGTCTATAATACTGCAGTTCGGACTGCTTGTATGAAACCGGATTTAAATGTTGCGTTTGTTTTGTTGAGTGAGATGAAAGAGAAGGGTTGGGTTCCCGCCAAGGGTACGTACACGCACTTAATATGTACTTGCGTTGAACAGAGGAATATGACCGAGGCATTAAGGCTTAACGACGAGATGATTAGTAAAGGGCATCCGATGAATTTGGTGGTTGCTACTAGTTTGATGAAGGGTTATTATCAACAGGGTAATCTAAATAGCGCTTTGGAATTGTTCGATAAGGTTCTTGAAAACGGGCTTTCTCCGAACAAGGTCACGTATGCAGTCCTCATAGAAGGGTGCCGTGTGCATAGAAATATGGTGAAGGGGAGAGAGTTGTATGAGAAGATGAAATCTGCGGGTATTTTGCCGACTGTTTATATTGTGAATTCTTTAATTAGAGGGTGTTTGCAGAATCAACTGATCGACGAGGCGAATAAGATATTCGACGAGGCTGTTAGCGATGGGATTGCCAATGTTTTCACTTATAATAATTTAATATCTTGGTTCTGTGAAGGGGGTAGGTTAGGTGATGCGATTAGGGTATGGGATAAGATGATTGATCACGGAATTGAACCGAGTGTGGTTTCTTACAACAATATGATTTTGGGTAACTGCAGAAAAGGTTTTATGGATGTGGCGGCGGCTTTGCTGTCTGAAATGGCGGAAAAAAACGTGAAACCGAATGTTATTACGTATAGTATATTGGTCGATGGGTATTTCAAGAAAGGTGAAACTGAAAAGGCCATTGCTCTCTTTGACAGTATGTTGACCTCGGGTATTTCCCCCACCGATGTAACGTACAATACAGTCATAAACGGGTTGTGCAGAGTTGGGCAAACCGTTGCAGCAAAAGATAGAATGGAAGAGTTTGTGGCGAAGGGTTTCGCTCCCATTTGCATGACGTATAACAGCCTTATAAACGGATTTATGAAGGAAGGCGAAGTCAACTCCGCATTGGCTGTTTACAACGAGATGTGCGGAACGGGAATTCTACCCAATGTGATCACTTACACCACTTTGATCGACGGGCTTTGTAAGAGAAAAAATCTTGATCTTGCATTAAAGATGCAAAGGGAGATGCGTGCAAAAGGTATCGAAATGGATGTAACTTGTTATAACGCTCTAATTGACGCCTTCTGCAAAAGAAACGACATGAATAGCGCACGTGAACTGTTCGACGAAATTCTCGACGTCGGCCTTTCTCCAACTACGGGTGTATACAACACCATGATTGGTGGATATAGAGACTTGTACAACATGGAATCGGCTCTCGATTTGTACAAAAGAATGAAAAACGAAGGGATTCAATGCGATTTGGAGACTTACACTACTTTAATAGACGGGCTGCTAAAAGTTGGGAACATAGTGCTTGCGTCCGAAACGTACCAAGAGATGCTTGCCAAGAATATAGTGCCGGATGTTATTACGTACTCGGTTTTAGTACGAGGTCTTTGTAATAAAGGACAGGTGGCAAATGCTCGGAAGGTTCTAGAAGAGATGGTCAAGAAGAGTATTACTCCGAATGTGCTTGTATATAATACGCTAATTGCCGGATATTTTAGGGAGGGTAATTTGCAAGAGGCGTTTAGATTGCACGACGAAATGCTCGATAGAGGTCTTGCGCCCGATGATGCAACTTATGACATACTTGTGAATGGGAACTTTAAACAAACTGTTTCGTCCAATGGAGCTTTAAGTGTATGAATCGTCTTTGCCCGCGGCATTGTTGACAATTTACTGAATCGCCTCTGTGAAGATTTCGGAATGAGATATTCGTATTTCCTCGTGAGTTCAATTTGGTGGCAAATAGGGAGCTCTTTTTTTCGAGGAAGTACGAGGTTTTTCGACATATGTATGAGTAACTGTGTTGCTTCTTTCTATCAATAAAATATGAAATTTTTATTCCGACCATATATAATGATACAAGAAACTTAGGAATGAATGGAAAAAAAAAATTACAACAATTAATTTATAATTAAAAGAAAATAGAAAAATAAATGAATAATCAGCCATGCATGAATAATATAATAATATAATAATTAACTAGTTAATTAGCAAAGGGAACAATGAGCAGAGCAGTGATAAGGGGCTTGAGCAGTTTCTCAGGGTTAGTGTATCCATCTTGATTATGCTTATAAACGACGTCAATCAATCTCGAAAGATTTACGATTCTTTTCAGAATCTCGACCGATACCGATTTTTCGTTGAATATTTCGCCATTAATATCTTTCCAAGCTTTCTCAGCAATATTATTGAATTCTTTCATTGCTTCTTCCTCGGATACTCCGTACTCTTTCATGTAGCACTCGATCCCGGTCCCACTTTGCCCTCTTTTCTTCTCGATCTAATTAATTATAAAAAATACATTAATATAAATTAAAGTAATTAGCATTTAATTCCATTTTCATAAATTAATATATATAATTATGTTATGTATGTATGTTTGTATGCATGTATGTATGTATGTAGGTACCTCGTAAGTAGCTATATCATCGACAAATCGACAGATAGTAACGTTAGCGACTTGGATTTTGGGTTTGTTGATGAGCCAATCGAAAGCTTCCTTCGATGCTGATGTCATGCCGATGAAAGAAGTGGCGGCTAGCAAATAGTATGTGCTTGTAATGAAACCATTTGTCTTGTAATCACTAAATGAAGGCATGTATCCTTCCATATTAAACCACTTTGACTCTATGTTGTAGCTCCTCACTATTTCCTTCATCTGCCCAAATTTAAATATATAATTAATTAAAATCAAGAAAACAATTAATCAAATTTAAACTGAGTAAGTGTATAATATAATGAATTACTTACGGTTGCTTTTGCATAATGAACTGCAAACGATCGTTCTTGATCGCTTAGTTCTTCATCGTATTGTTCGTATAGATCCAAAACAGCTTTGTAGCATATTTTCATGTAGTCCGGGAGTTTCTGCATTTCCTTAATATCCCATCTGATAAAAAAGCAAAATTCAAAAAAAATAAATAATCGACTTATATTAATCTAATAATCGACTTAAATATAAAAGTACCTTTCAATTGCATCGGTGAAAATTTGGAGTTCGTCAACAGTACCGTAAGAATCGTAAGTATCGTCAATTACGGAAATCATAGCTATAGTCTTGGCCAACATAATACGAGCTCTCGAGTATTTAGGCTCGTAATAAACTCCCAATGTCCAAAAATAGCATTCCACCACTCTATCTCTTACATACGACAGTTTCGAAACGAGGTCCAATTCTTTCCACCACCTGCCGTATACATACATATCGATTACTAAAAATACCGTATAAATACATATCGATTACTATAATATTTTCGTAATATATACATATTAATTCATAAACTAATTAATAAAATTAAGTATATACCTGGATAATTCACAAAGTTCTTTCCTGTGTAACATTTGCACCGAATTGAAATCCAACTTCGCAAGCCTCAACAAAGAATCGTTTTTCGATTCGAATTGTTCGTATATTGAAATGTAACGATGTGCCTCAACTCTTGGAATGCCGCGTTGCATGCATTGCTCTAAGGCGTGTTCGATTTCTTCTTTGAGGGGGGAACTTATAATCATCGAATTATGTTGATTATTATTATTATTATTGATCGATTTAATTAGATGACAAGTTGTGAAAGAAAGAGCTTCTTCTAAAATATCTTCTCCATGTGTCCTCAAATTCGCGGCTTCGAATAGGCTCAAAAGACCCCTAGTGTCATTCTCGAGACAACTCTTGAATTTACCGTCGGTTTCCGTGAATTTCTCGAAAATGCCTGGTGTTCGATAACAATAATATAATTAATTAAATTGAACGTAAATTTGGTAATTAAATAAAATTCGATGTGATTTAATTTAATTTAATTTAATTTACCTGAGGAGATGTGATGGCCATGTTGCCTCAACAACCTGAAGTAAAGAGCAACAGTGTGCAAATCACCATCATCAATTTTTTCGAGACTGAGATATTGAATTTGTTGTTCGATCTCTTTTTCGAAATGATACGAAATCCCGAGGCGTTCGATGCTGTCTATTAGGTTCAACTTTTCTGCAGCAAGCATCTCATTTCTTATGATCAACCCCCTCACTTCGTCGTTCAACGCCTCGATAATTATATTTTCGCCGTAATTTTCGAAAACCTGGTCTCGGGCCGGGCCGGGCCATATCATAAATGAAAGAAACTTGTAAGTATTTGTATACATACAAAATATATATATATCCATGCAACAGAAAACATATACACAATACATACATATATAAATAAATAAATAAATAAATAATACCTGATTATAGTCGGTAGAAACCGAACTAAAAAGATCGCCCCATAAACTAGGGGAGAAGTTCGCTGCCGGACGAACGATCTCCTCTTGTTGAAAGGTCTTAGGATTTCCAGAGGCCATTTTCGGGTTTATATTATGTTCGATTGTAAAATATAATTCAAACTTATTTTTTTTCAAGAGAGAGGAAATGTGTTCAAATTGTGAAAGTATATATTAATTGGGGAATTGCAATGATCTATTTATAGAGATATGAAGGTAAATTTTTTCAAGTTTGGTGTTAAAATATTTCCACAAGTCTTTACCAAGCTTGTAGAAATCCATGTACATATATATATGTATATATATGTAATTGAGTTGAATAATTCGTGCTTCTCGATTGTTTGAATGGAATAGATCAATACTAATATCTTAGAATATTTTACATGGAATATTGGGTCATGGGAAATTAGGGTTTTAGACCCTTTTATTTAATTTCTAGGTCAAACTCGTCATTTTTCACCTTTGTATGATTATTAAGAACGTCAATAAACGTGTTTTCATTTAAAAAAACAAATACACATTAATCATTTAATGATGTAGTAAGAGATGGTTAATACTTAAGAGTTTAATTAATAAGTTTAAAATCCGGAAATTAATGCAGTATTGAAAAATCTGAAGTGACATATTATATAGAACAATTTTGTTTATAAAAAAACTCATTATTATGGAACAGAGAAAGTATATACGACTACGAGTACATTTGTCAATACAGGCAAAAGGGTAATTTAGTAGTTTGACCACATCACGGGCTGACTATTGTATTACAGCATTCCCATGTGATATGCCTAATTGGCCCAACCCAATGGGCCTACAAATTATTTACCTAATGGGCCACGAGCTCAATATCAAAGACCACTATCATCGAGGCCCAATCACCTTCAAGCAAGGTTTGGGCCCGACAATCTCAACTAAGCTATAAATACACATTTGAACTCATTCCATAAGGTACGTCCTATTAACTGAGCAATACTACAACTGTATTCTCTGGACTATTTTCACTATCCACACGTCTGACTTGAGCGTCAGAGGGGTTTCCGCCGGATCAACCCCCGGCTTAGTTCATGTGTGCTCATTTTGCAGGGACCTCAGGATCATCAAGTTGTCAAGCTACTGATATGTTTTGCTCTCCCAGCTCATTTTCTACACCACCCTAGGTGAGCTACATTTTAGCATCATCACCATGCAATGCAATGTGTGCGGTTCAAGAAACTTTCCAGTCAAGTTCAAGAGTACACTATTAGTTACAGGCCGAGTTTGAATGTATATAAACATACCACAAATGGAAAAGCGTGCTTTGAACAACATCAGTAAATTCCATGCACGCACGCGCATAGCGATTTCTCGCTCATTCAAATTAAATGGAACTAAACTCTTAAAGTACACTATATAGTCATAACACGTAACTGATTTAGAAAGCTGAACAATTGTGACCAATATTATAATTCTTTAGTTTAATTTATTTGAATTAAATTAAATTAAAATTCATAGCAGTCAAATTAAATATTAAATTACGGTGACTAACAGTAATTGAGGTCAATTTTAACAGTCAAAGTCTTGGGGATGTCTCATGTAAAATATATATACATGTCATTTTTTTTATATTGTTGCGCACAACATTAATTCTCGAACGAGGTATTAAAGCTCGTTTGGTTAAGTTTATATTAAACGTCTGATAGGCTTTTAGATCTGATACATTATTTTAAAAGTTGATAAGATGTTACGTCTTATTTATAGAATTAATAAAACTATAAAAATGTGTGTAATAGCTTCTCTTTTATTCATCACAGTAGAAAGTTTATATACAGGTATTAGCTTGGATGATTTCTCAATCTTAGCTAATTACAAGATTTGCTATTAATGTAAATTACAAGATATACGTGATTGCTAATCAATCAAATATTCTGAGACTAATTTCTAGCTATCACCCTAAATTATGAAATATAATATTAATTATGATTAACTACAAAGATATACAATTAATTCCTCTAATAAAAACGATATAATTATATGCAGGACTTCAGCACCTGAGTTTCTAACGGGGTACGTATTCGTTTTGTTATGTAAATAAATGACGGTCAAAAAATGAAATCAATTTATAAATGAGTTAATAATGTGGTTGTTGATTATGAATTGACCTTTTTACTACCTAGTAGAATTCGACCTCCAATCTTCTTTGTTTCTTTATTTTTTTATTTTTTATTTCTTCGTATTTTCCGAATTTAAATGACGAATACTTTGGTTGCCATGTTTGAATGGTTGTGTGTTTCCAATATTTCTTTTCGGTTTATTTGACCAAATAAATAAATTAATAATAAAATAGAATCTTAAAAGATAATAGTGAACGTCACTCAATCGAAGATATATTTTCAAGAGTTGGTGATTAAAATAAAATTGTGGGGTTGATTATAAAGTAGATTATCATTCTAATTAACTAGCACGGGGTAGCATTGTAAAAATAATAAAATAAAAATAACCACCAAATTAATTACAAATTATAATTATTATAGAAGAAAATTAAATCAGGAAAACAAAACTAAAAAGTAGTTTGGATTTCACACAGTCATAAACTATTATACTCATTAAATATGGAAGAAGAACACATTAAATCTAAATAAGAAAATGTTAAATTATGCAGGATTTTTTTTAATCAAAATTTTGTGTGTGTGTGAGAGAGAGAGCGCGCGAGATTTTGCTTAGCTTACACTTTCGGTAATTAAAATTAAAAAAAAAATCCACATCGCCATCGGTGTGTGTAAGAGAGCGAGACAGAGATAGATCTACAAAGAAATTGCAATTTTTTTTTAAAGCATCCGAGTCGATTAGGATTTTGCAAGCCTATTGCAAATCGATTTACTATGGAAGCCATTAGAGAGAGAAAAAAAAAAGGTGCATGGAAGATAGGAAATGAAAAAAATCATTATCGACCCTCTTTATAATTAGGGTTGGTATATTATAGGTGTTGGTTGGAATACTTACACGCAAGTGCACATATCGTACAAATAATAAAATAGATTTTTAAGTTCAAATATCGATGCCACAGAGAATATTTCGTTATTTAATTTTAGACGTTAAATTCTACCAATTATTATCAAGCACACTCTAACACAATTGAATTTAAAGATAATTAACTAAATTAAACTAAATTAAGGCAAATTAAAAGGACAAAGCAAGAAAGCAAATTAAACACGAAGATTAATCAAAGTAAACAAGCCTAGGATTTTATTTTCCCCCCTATGTGATTATTACTCTCCAAATTTCTTCAATTATGCAAGTAATTATGCTAAATTAATCATAACGCGCTTTCGCGTGGATTACAATTCTAATACTCTAGATTCAATTACTGTATTCCCACGCAATTAATTCTAGAACACATCATCATTAAGCACAAATCTCAATAATGGCTACCTAAGAGATTAACTATATTCCTATGTTAATACCACAAAAGCTCTTCTACCACAGTTCTAGTTATTAATCCGATCGTCCGATTCATGCAATTAATAATAACATAAAAGCACATAAGGTGATCAAGTTCATGCACTTAATAAAACAAGTAGAAGAAATAATCCGGAATTAAAACTTGCATAAAATCATAGAAAATAGTTCATAAATCCCACATAGGGTTCAAAATAAAATCCTAAAAATAAAGACTTAGCTACTCGTAGCTCTTATGATAAAGAAAATAAAATAAATAAATAAAATAAGAAAAATTATGCTTGAATCTTCGTTGATCTTCTTTGCTCTTGAATTTGCGTAAAAAGATGGATCCCCAATTGTGTGCTTGGCTTGGTCTTATATATGGTGGAAAATTTGGAGAAAAAAATAGTTTCCTTGTGCAATTAGGATTCCTTTACTGCGCATTTTCGTCATCTTAGATGGTCGTCCCAGATTTTGTACTAAAACTCGGACGGCCGTCAAAACCAGAGGCTGCTTCTGCTTCTCAGACGGCCGTCCCAGTTTTAAGTGTAAATCTGGGACGGCTGTCCCGGGCTAATTTCTTCAGATTGTTGATTTCTTCACTTTTGGCCCATATTTTCTCCAAAATTGCAGTTTTGACCCCATACTTTTCCAATTCTTCAATTTGTACCTAAAATACAATAATTCAACTTTTTAAGCACCAATTATCGTTAAAACACACCAAAAGTTCAAATAAAAAGGTACGATAAAGTGTAAAAATATACACTTAACATAGGGTCGGACAATTATCGGTCAATAATTTATCCGAACCGACCACCCGATTTTACTAAATATTGAAAATCATTACTGCTCTCCGACCACTATTGGTCGGATAGTGGTTGGTTTGTTGACATTATCAGCTATCTATCTTTTGAGTTATATGGGTCCGTTAAAATAGATCAATACCGACCATTAATAGTATATATAGTTGATGTGATATTGAAACAATGACTTCAACATAAAGACTCATTTTTTATTGAAATTGAAAACAAGAAAATCAGTCAAACTTTTTATTACATGATATAAAAATAAAAAACTAATAAAACAAAAACACACTTTGATCATGACACCACCATTATTTATTCGATTTTATTAACTACTTAACGACTTTTAATTTACTTAATTAATTTGATCATCAGTTGGAAGGACTGTAGAGCGTGGGAACCAAAACCAGACCATTCTTCCTCGAGACAGCAATCCCTTCTTGCTCAGTCATATCAATACCGCCACGTGTCATCCCCTCCGGCATGCTCCAGTCAAAATGGTACAGAATCTGAGCCAATGGGAGCTCAGTGTTTGCCAGCCCGAAATTCATGCCCGGACAAATCCTTCTCCCCGCACCAAACGGAAGATACTCGAAGCTGTTCCCCTGAAAATCCACCGCACTGTTCTCGAATCTCTCCGGTTCGAAACTCTCCGGTTTGTCCCAGTACTGTGGGTCCCTCCCCATTGACCAGATGTTGACCATGACTTTGGAGTTGATAGGGATTGAGTATCCGTTGACTTTGACTCCTTCCTCTCTGCATGCTCTCGGCAGCAACGGGATCGGAGGGTGTAGCCGGAAAGTTTCTTTCACCACCAGCTTCAGGTATTTCAGCCCCTGTAAATCGCTCTCCTCCACCGTGTTCTTCCCCTTTAGCGCCTCTCTTATTTCTGCCTGTACTTTTGCCATAACCCTAGGGTTTCTCATCAGCTCCGCCATTGCCCAGTCCATTGTCGTCGATGATGTTTCAGTTCCGGCCGAGAACATATCCTGTATATATTTTTATACATACGTCACTCAACATGTGTGTAAACACCTCCTGAGGTATGGTCAAATTACAAAAACCCCCCTCTTGTTTGCATAATTATATCTACCCCTCAACTATGATTTTTTCTTAGACATCCACCTTTATGGTGCCAAATTCAACATAGTCATCTAGATTCCGTGAAATGTGCTCTAGTTTGTACTCTTTTTGAGTAAAAAATACAGTTTTCGATGCACCACAAACTGATATATACAAGCTAAAAATCACATATTATGGTCATCTTGCTTCATAATGTAGAGTTTGAATGGAATAAAATGGGTACAAAAGTGATAATATTCCATATAATCTCGAAGATTCCACTAAATTTGATGAGTTGAGGGGTGGTTCTAATTATCCAAACAAGAGGGGTGTTTTGTAATTTGGCCATACCTCAGGGGTGTTTGTAATTTACCCATATATATATATTAAATTACAGCCAACCCCTAAATTATGGTCAAATTACAAAAAAACACCCTTATGTTTGGATAATTACAACTAGCTCCTTCAACTATGAATCGTCTTACATGTCACATTTACGGTGTCAAATTCATTGGAATCTTCTAGATTAATTATGTGGAATATTCTCCAAATTTGTTCCCTTCTTACCCTATTCGAGCTCCACGTTTTAAAACAAGATGATCATAAGATGTGTCTATTGGTTTGTAAATATCAGATTGTGGTGTATCAGAAACAGTATTTTTGCACAAAACGAGTACAAACTAGAGAAAATTCCACGGAATCTAGAAAATTATGTTGAATTTGACAATATACGGGTGGACGTGTAAGAAAACTCATAGTTAAGGGGTTTGAATGTAAATACAGAAACTAGAAGGGTTTTTTTCGTAATTTAACTATACCTTAGGAGTTGATTGTAATTTATATATATGAATGATAGAAATTAAAGAAGAGACTTACAAAGATGACAGCTTTGATATTGTCGTTAGTGATGGGAAACTGGAGTTCGCCGTTCCTCTGCATCCTGATCAGAACATCGACAATGTCTTCGCCGCCGAACTCGCCGTTCTGCTTCAACTTGTGCTCCGCCACGATTACGTCCAGTATCGAATCGAGCCGTCTACGCATCCTCAACAGCTTGAGCTTGTTCCAGCTGAATATATTCAGAAGCTTCGACGACGGAAATAGATCGGCGAGCTCAAACCCTCCGGCCATGGTGACACCCTTCTTCAGCAAGAATATCAACGAGTCCCGGTCCTTCAACACCTCCCCGAACGCCGCCCTGCACGTGATCGCGCTCGTCAGCCCGAACACCTTCTCCGTCAGGTTGACGGCGGCGCCGCCGCGGGCAGATGATCGGAGTGATTCGATCACGCGCGAGACCTCCTCCTTCCTGATTGATCCGAACGATTTGACGTTCTTAGCGCTGAGGAGTTCGAGGATGCAGATCTTGCGCATCTGCCTCCAGTACTCGTTGTACGGGCTAAACGCGATATCGGTGTAGTCGTACCACATGATCTTAGTTCCGATGCTTTCGGGCCGGCCCGCGCAGCCTGGGTCCTGGTCCTTCAGGACCTGCTTCGCGGCGTCGCGAGACGAGATCACCACCGCGGGGATCTCGCCGAGCTGGAGGTGCAGCACGGGGCCGTACTTCTGGGAGACTCGCCGGAGGGCGGCGTGCGGCAGTCCTCCGACCAGGTGGTGGAGGTGGCCGATCACCGGCAGCTTCGGCGGGCTCGGCGGCAACTTCTCGTACTTTTGCGAGGATTTTGGTTTCTTCCATAACTTGATGAGTAAGAAGATGAAGGATGACACAACCACCAGAGTGGTGAAGTTCATGAACGGAATATTCTGTATATCCATGAACGAAGATCGAAACTAGTGTATGTATGTATGTATGTATATATCTGTCGTCTTCTTAATTACGTTTGCTTGTGTTTAATTTGATGAAACCCTATGACAGCTTTGGCCTGTATTTATAGGGAGTAGTAATATGCAATATTATTCATTGATCATCAAATATATTATTACTTGATTATTTGAAGAAAAATGAATTTGGCTTCTTTTTTTCATTTATTGACGGCTAAATAATATTATATTCTACAGATGGACTTCTTTTTCTCCAATTGATGGTCTTCTAATATACTTTTCTACTATCTAGACTTGACTAAAATTGTAAGAATTATAATAATTAAATACGGTAAATTACGGCCAACTCTCTAAGTTAAGGTCAAATTACGAAAAAAATTCTCATGTTCGGATAATTACAATTACATCCCTTAGCTATGAATCTTCTTACACGTCCATGCATCATTGTTGTGTAAAAATTTAGTGAAATCTTCTAGATTAATTATGTGGAATATTCTCATGTTTGTACTTATTCTACTCCATTCCACCTCGACTTTTTGAAACAATATATATGATTGTAAGATCATGTGTACGTCTCTTGAGTACGTACTTGTAGATATCAGATTGATGTGCATCATAAACTGTTTTTTTTTTTTTTTTTTTTGCACAAAACGAGTACAAATTAGAGAACGTTTATAAGATTTTATTGAATTTGACAGCTGAAGGGTGAGCGCATAAGAAGATTCATAGTTGATGAGGTGATTGTAATTACTCAAATATAAGGAATTCTTTCGTAATTTGATTGTATTTCAGAGGTGACCGTAGTTTAGCCTAATAAATAATATTATATTAATGGCAGACTCTCATAATTCTTGGGTGATATAAAATAATATATTAACAAAATCAGATTCGTCATTAGCAGAATTTAATTAGTTTGTAGTTCATGAGGAGCATCATAGATAGTAGAAGCTTCATTAAAAAAAATAATAGTAGTTTAAAAATGTGTAGTGTTCAATGTTATGCAGTTATATATTGATGTTGTTAAATAATCACTTATTACCCACATATACATATAAATATATTAAATTATATACAGATCAACGAATAATACTCGGTGTATTGCACTAAATGTAGAGTCAAATAAACCATTGAATACAATGGAAAAAAATAAGATAAGAAATTGAGCAAGATTTGAATTGACGGCAGATGTTTGATTTGACTACAATAATAACAGCAGTCAAAGAAGTATTCAATGTTTTGTGTGATAATATATTGAAGTTTGATTAATTTGTATAAAATAATTTTTATTTTATTTTGCAAGGATTGAGGAGCGGTTGCGCTGTTAACTTTGAGGTGACACCACTTCCATAAAAAGCCAGATTTTTTTTGTTGGGCCATAATTAATTGCACACTCTAATGGGCTAATTCAGATATATGTAAACTATTTCATATTTTAAGAATTTTTGAAATAAATTCTAATTATGTGATTATTAAAAATAAAATTTGGAAATATTTTTAATTATGTTTTTTTAGCAAATACCTAACTTACAAAATTAGCTTAAAACGGAATGAAATCGCGAAAATAAAATAATTTATAGTAATCTATTCAAAAACAATAAACTCTGGAATACAACGAAAAATAGAGAAAAATCGTATATATGTCTAACAAAAATAATTGGGATTACTCGTGTGTAGATAAAAATATAGTGTTGCTACTTCATTTTTGTCACGAGAAGATAGGAAGAGCCACCGTGGCGCATTTAACCCATTTTAGACCGCGACGAATTTGTCATTTTTGCAGTGGTTTTATTTGATTTTGATAGTGGTTGGCCATTTGTGGATGTTTGTTATTTTCGTTTCCAATGATATGTATAGCAAATGTACTAATATATGCATGTATTATGTCTAATTCTATGGACCATGTATATTTTTGTATAGTAGATGTGATATGTCACAACATGTACCGAACTACAACATTAAGCTGTCTAGTACTGAACTAGCTAGAGTAGCGGTGTTCATCGGACGTATAAAATCGACCCAATCGAACATAACTGAAAATCCGGTACGTGCCAACTTAAATACCAAAAGAAACATTCGTGTCAGTGTTTGGTAAATTAAAGAATTTTTTAAATTCCGGCATTTTGTATGGTATATGGTATTGATGATGCCCGGTATGTTGTATCTTATCGAATACGAAATATTTTAATATATTTTTATTTTAATTCTTTATGGTTATAACAAATTATAAAATATATTTAGATCGATAATTTTTCTCATTATTTACATATTAGTCTTTATTGAAAGTCTCATTTTATTTTTAGGACTGATTATTGAAATTTGAATATCAAATTGAAGAATTAAATATTTTTTTCTAGATTGTTAAAAATATAAAAGTACATTTTGGGTTCAATCAGTACTGAACCAAAAAAATCAAATTTAATTCGGTAAAAAAATTGTACCGATCTATAGCTTAGTTCGATAAATGGTATAAATTTTGTTACGGTATCAACGAATGAACACCTCTAAATTAAAGTACAATATTGTTTATTGAAATTAAAAGAAGAAATTAATTAACATTTTCCCCGCACCAAACGGAAGATACTCGAAGTTATTCACCTGAAAATCCAACGTACTGTTCTCGAATCTCTCCGGTTCGAAACTCTCCGGTTTGTCCCAGTACTGTGGGTCCCTCCCCATTGACCAGATGTTGACCATGACTCCTTCCTCTCTGCATGCTAGCTCTTGGTATTAATGGGTGTAGCCGGAGAGTTTCTTTCACCACCAGTTTCAGGTATTTAATTTCAGCCCCTGTACATGATCGCTCTCCGCCACCGTCGTTTTCCCCTTTAATGCCTCTCTCTGTACCTTCTCCATAACCCTAGGGTTTCTCATCAGCTCCGCCATTGCCCAGCTGATTGTCGTCGACGATGACTCGGTTCCCGCGGAGAACACGCCCTATATGTATATATACACATACATAAGCAATATATATATATATATACGGCCACCCCTGAAGTACGGTTAAATTACGAAAAACCCTTTTATGTTTGGGTAATTACAACCACCTCCTTCAACTATGAGTTTTCTTACACGTCCACCCTTATGGTGTCAAATTCAACATAATCATCTAGATTCTGAGGAATGTTCTCTAGTTTATACTCGTTTTGTGCAAAAATACAATTTCTGATGCATCACATATTGACAATAAAGACATATTATCTTATGGATCATCTTTTATATAGGGTAAAACGGGTACAAAATGGATAATATTCCACATAATCTAAAACATTCTATTATATTTGCCATCGCAATGGTAAACGCGCAAGAATGTTCATAGTTGATGGGTGGTTGTAATTACGCAAACATAAGAAGTTTTTTGTAATTTGACCATACATCAGGGGTGACCGTAATTTACCCCATATATATGCGCGAAAGAAAAAAAGACTTACAAAGATGACAGCTTTGATATTGTCGTTAGTGATCGGAACCCGGAGTTCGCCGTTCCTCTGCATCTTGATCAGAACATTGACAAAGTCTTCACCTCCGGCGAACGTGTTGCTCTGCTTCAACTTGTGTTTCTCCACCACTACATCGAGGATGGAATCGATTTTCCGGCGCATCCTCACCAGTTTGAATCTATTCCAGCTGAGAATCTGCAGAACCTTGAAAGACGGAAAGAGATCGGCGAGAGCTCAATTCTTCCGGCCAACTCGATGCCCTTCTTCAACAAGTATATCAAAGTTTCCTGATCCTTCAACACATCGCCAAACACCGCCCTGCACGTGATCGAACTCGTCAGCCCGAACACCTTCTCCGTCAAATCGACACTTTCTCCAGCGGTGGAAGATGATTGGATTGATTCGATCATGCGCGAGACCTCCTCCTCCCTAATGAAACCGAACGATTTGACGTTTTTAGCGCTGAGGAGTTCCAATATGCAGATCTTACGCATCTGCCTCCAGTACTCGTTGTACGGGCTAAATGCAATGTCGGTGAAGTCGTACCATATGATCTTAGCAATGTCGGTGAAGTCGTACCATATGATCTTAGCGCAGATGCTTTCGGGCCGGCCCGTGCAGCTGGGGTCCTGGTCCTTAAGCAGCTGCTTGGCAGCGTGCAGCGATGAGATCACCACCGCCGACACTTGACCAAGCTGGAGATGAAGGACGTCGGGACCGTACTTTTTGGCTAGTCGAGAGAGGGTGTCGTACAGCAGCCCTCCGGCTCCGATCAAGTGGTTGAGGTTGCCGATCACCGGCAGCTTCGGCGGGCCAGGTGGCAATTTCTCGTAGTACTTTGGTTTTTTCCATGCCTTGATTACTAGTGAGAAGATGAAAGATGAAAAAAATCACTAAAGTGGTGATGTTGAATAGGATCTTGATATCCATTATAATATTATGGCAAATTCTTAGAACAAATTTTAATATATATTTATAAGGAGAAAACTCTGTATTTATATTAAAAGAACTGACCTAATTAGTAGAGATCAGTAAGTAGATGAGTCCCCACTGCATGCATGAGTTTGCAGCACATGAAAATGAGATCTGCCCATTTCTTATACAAAATCCCACGAATCAGATCGAAATTAGCCACTTATCGGAAAATTCAATTTTTTTTTTTTTTTTGAAGTGGAAAACTAGTTCTAATTTCATTCCGAAAACAAAATGGAAATCAGAATTTCAAGAACGAAACAACTTGTTCTCCAAAATCGATTTTTTTGAATCGGAACCGTCGGGATTCAAAAAAAAAATCTATCTTTTTGTCACCTAAAATTTAATAATATTGGCGTTTAGAGTGTAATATTCGACAAACAATAGGAACTTTCGAAATTATTTCAATCGGATTGAAAATCGGAGTCTCAATAATATTTTGATTCCAATCCAAATTATTTCGAAGAAAATCTGATATTGGAATTTCGAAGCTCCAACTGCAAGCTATTGTACTGAAATCAAAAAAAATTGAGACGGAATCGACGAAAATCAGAAATTTCGTTCCAATTTTCACCACTAATACACTTGATTTTGTAGAAGAAAAAAATTTCGACCCAATTGACAATCAAATTAAATTGAAATATACCTTTGAAATTTGTACAAATTCAAGAAGGCAATTAATTTTATTGGATTATATAAGATACAAATTACGGTGGTGTATCACACGATCAAGATAGGCGCGTGAAGAGAGGCACCAACATAGGTTAGGTGGTTTCGTTCAACCAAAGGGCGTGCATTACGCACCCCTCACTTCTTTTGTTTTTTGTTGATGGAGTGCTAAAACCAATATTACCTTTATTCCCGATAATACCCTTAACCGGATATATGTTATCAATTTTAATATATTCTTTTTTTCTACCCGAATTAATTTTTCCCCACGCAAAAGGAGAAAAATAAATAAAAAATATTATAAATTAAAAAAAAAAGGAAAAAAGAAAAAAAAAAAAAAACCCTAGAACGTAAAGTGAAAATCAAAGCTGTGTTTTGGAGAGAGATCAGAGATCATTACTACCTAATCGCAGTTTCTGACGTCGAAAATCCTCCTTTAATTTGAAGAAAAAGGTTAGTGATTTATCAGTTTTAGGGTTTCATTTTGGTGCTTTGAATTCCTAAATTGATCAATGTTTAGTTTTTTCAATTTGGGGCTTTTGTTAAAAAAATCATCTTCAATACGTTTGGAATCTAATTTCCTGGTTTTTTTGTTTAAATTTTCATTTTTTTGACAATGTTTGTAAACAGTCTTAAAAGTTTCAACATAGCCTTGCATATATATATTTTACTATTTTTTTTCAAACAAATTCTTATAATCTTTGTGATTTATGGGGAATCAACTGATACGTAGTTATTTTTTCCTTATATGAAAACAAGAATTAGAATGTTTGAAGGTGTTGCTATTTTGTTTTGGTATTAACTGTAACAGATTGTTTTTGTACTAACCATGGCCATTAACTAATTAGTTTCAGCACAGATTTAAATTTTGGAGTTTTTTTATTGTACGTTTTTCCAGTTATCAATTGTTTTTTTTTTTTCTCTTAAAAATCTTACAAAAAATTGATTAATATTGTTTTATCTATGAATTTTTAGAGTTTTAGTATTTCGTGATGATAACTTCCTTTCGATCTGGATATTTAATTTCTGTACATTTTGAAGATCCAGATTTTGCTGTTCATTTTTCTGTTTGATCCTGAAAATTATATGTGTCTAATACCTTTGTGTGTTCTCTTTGCTATCGCAGGCTTTGGTATTTTGCCGAACAAGATTTCTGACAATGAGATTGAAGAAAAGGGACAAGGTGGAAGTTATGAACAGTAAAGATGAGCCAGTTTCGTGGCATGTCGCTGAAATACTGTCTGGTAATGGCCATACTTATCGTGTGCGGTATGATTCTTATCCAGATATGGCAAGTGAAGAAATAGTTGAGACTGTTTCAAGAAAGTCTGTTAGACCAGTCCCGACTCTGGTGAAAGGTGTAGAGAATCGTATTGTCGGAGACATTGTGGAGGTGTTTTACGAATACGCGTGGAGGGTTGCTACTATCTTGAGGATTATCGATGGCAAAATAGAAATTAGAAACAAGATTCATCAGAACCGATATTTGGTACGTTTACATGGGAGCTCACGGGCATTAATTGTTGATGAATCGATCGTCAGGACAAGACAAACCTGGCATAATGACAAATGGATTATGATTGGCAAGGTAGTTTTCTTTTCGCTGCTTTAAATTGATTTGAGGTTGACGGTTTATGTCTATTTGTTGACATTAGCAGGGAATTTCTTATAACGGTGTTTTGGCTCTTCTTAGGCTTATATTATTTTTTCCTCGACGGCATGATTTTCCGTCTCATCTAAATGTTCGTTGTTAACATGTTTGACTGAAGTATTTTTTATCTTCCACCAATTCTCCTGGTTTTCTCTTATAGGGATCGTCTAGAGTCACCTGCAGCATGCAGCTGCAGTGCCGTCTGGATTAATATCTTTAGCCGTTTTTTTTCCCCC
>NW_012194875.1:376818-410951 GCF_000504015.1 Erythranthe guttata | reverse complement strand
ACCCCCCCACCCCCCCACCCTCCCCCCTCAACCTAAGATGCAAAGAAAACAACCTTGCAGTCTTGAAACTCAGTTCTTTATAAAAACTACACATGGATTTTAAGGCAAAAAAAAAAATGTTTAGCTTACCATCTCTGAAGGGGAAAGCATGGCAACAAGCAGCGGCGCAAAGCAGCACCACCGACAAAGACAGTGAATCCACCCATTCTTGATTCACTACAATAATACATCTGTTGCTACTCACTCAGAAACTAAGTTAAAAAAAAAAAAAGAGAAAGAAACAGTGATAGTATTTATTGTTTGAGCTTGGTTTCAAATGGGGTTGAGAAATGGCCCTTTTTATGCTTTCAAAAATCGGCCTTGTGGGTTTTCTTGTAATAACGTCTGTTGTCCAAATTCATATGTTGTCCAGTGGGGTGGGGGGGGGGGGGGGTGGGGGGTAGGATAGGGGGTTGGGGGTGGGGTAGTTTTCCTGGACCATTGCTGTATGATGGGTCTGTAGAGTCACATGGGATCATTTAGTACTAGTTCGCCATCTTTCTTTTTTTTTTAATTGTTTATATATTAATATATATACATATATATGTAATATATTATATTTTTATGTATATATATATATATAAAAAAAAATGTGTTCTATTTAGGGAAAATGTGTCTTGGGAGTGAGGATGAGAAAAGCTGTTTGTATCCACATGGAATTACTTCTATTCCCCAAGAGATGTTGCAGAGCATCCATATATATATTCCATGGCATGTATACGGCTGAGTTTATTGAAAGAGACCTTACTAAATAGTAAATACTAATTTATTTATTTCCCTTTTTCTTTTTTTAATTATAAAAAAGAATGAAGATAATTGAATGTAATTAAGTTTCAATATTTCCATTTTATATGTATATAATATAATGGTATATGAATCTTTAAATACTCAATACTCAAAGTTGCTGAATTAGGTTTTCTTTGATTTTGTCGTCTTTTGTCGAACTTATGATTTCATTCGGGGCATATTACGGTCACCTCCGAGGTAAAATCAAATTACAAAAATACCCTTATGATTGAGTAATTATAAATCACACCATTTAACTATCTATAATTTTAGATGGTACACCCTAACGGTCCCAAATTTACCTACTGAACAGGGGTGGTTGTAATTACTCAAATAAGATGAGTTTTTTTCATAATTTATTAATCTTACATCAGAGAGGTGGCCGTCATTTGCCTTTAATTTCCCTTAATTTGACACGTGAAATATGAAATTAAAAAAATATATAAGAAATTCAAAAACAATTATGCACCACATGAATAAATGAATTTAAACCGAGACTAGGCAGATGCATGTGGTTGATTGATTAAAACTCGGCCGAAATTACTCTACAAGAACCAAACCAAATGACTACATTTGACCAAAATAAGGTGAACTAGGATGACACTCTTTTGGTACCATGTCACACTGCAATAAATTATTAGGATAAATTGCATTTTATTGTAACAAAATGCCAACAATTTCAATTAGTGCTTGCATCTCTATCTTCTTCGTAAATTACATTACAATATGGCTTACTTTTTCCAGCTGGCTCGTAGGTTTACATTTTAAGTGTAATTTACGGGTTATTGTACAAGGGCTGAGCTTACTAGCACATGCAAGCGGAGTTGAATTTTTATTTATATGGAAAAAGGAAAGGGGACCTTTTAGTTCTCTTATCTATGATATATATAAGTTGCATTGAAAATGATAATTAGACCGAAATAATCGAATATGTAAAAATAAACATCAACACAGAAGAAATACGTTGGATATTTAACCGTGAACTTAGATATGGTCACATAAGTATGCATATACTGATATACACAAAAAAAAATTAAAAAAAATGGGACACTGAGTTCACACTGCAACAAATTCTTGAACTCACCACCGATCGTAACAACTACAATCATGAAATTGCTTTATTGTATTTCATATTTCCTAAAATGAAAGATTAAAATCATGTGAAAAAAGAAAGAAAAGGGACAAAAGTAATCTTTTAAGTTAGCACAACTTAATTTTCATGGGCAGACAAAAATAAAACAAACCACGAGAATTTGTGGGGCCCACTATAAGTAAGTGGGGCCCACGTCAGGAGTCAGTGTGTACGTAGAAAATCACACACACACACACCACTCCAAAATTACTCATCATTTAATTTTAACGTTTGGGCTTTTTTCGATAGATTTATAATTATAACCTATTCAATATCTATTTGGGCCTACCAGATTCAGTATTCGAATTAAAATGTGGGCCGTTTCAATTATCTGAGCCTCATTATTCTCAAAATAAAATATATATATATATATCTATATATATATATAAATGATAATTCATTTTGTCCTTTTTTCATAATCCAGATCCATGCCTAAGGGAATGGTGGCAATATTAAGCATTTCATGTAATTACAGAAAAAACCTTTTATTTTTTGAAAATTATCCAACTTCCTACAGCTTGTAATTTTTTCTTACACCTTCCTCATACTAAAGAGTGTTGTTAACGTAAGAAATCTACAAATTGAAGGGCTAGATGTGATTATGGAAAATGAGGGGTTTTTTGTAAATAGACCTCACCGTAGGGGCAAGTTGTAATTTACCCAATTATTATGGAAGATATGGGAAAAAAGTGAGTAACAGAAACCGACAATTTTGTCATTTGTGTGGAATGTGGATTGGCTCAAATTATAAAGCTTCAATAGGCCAAAAAGTTGTAAATAATTTCTTTTACGAGTGTGACAAATCAAGATTCTTGATGTCGGTATTCTTTCTTTGCTAATCTTTTTAACATGAATTACAGTAAAAAGCATAGATTAATAATATTATTTCAAAATCAAGATTTTAGTAAATTATTATTAAAATTTATTTAAATTGCTCGTAGAGGTGCTCAAAATTGGCAAAATATCAGTAGATTTATTTTGTTACATACTGCCAAAAGTAATTGGGGAAGTTGCGGAACTTGCTGGACTCGGGGAAAACTTTGTTCCGCACAATCGTTCGCAAATTACATAAGAAGTATAAACTACGTTGAACAAACTTTGACATTATCAATTCGGCTCTATCGAATTTGGAACCTCAATTAATATTACATTGATTTAAGTTAGAATAAGAGGTGACATTGCTGGTGGAGTAAGAAAGTCCTATGTCATTCGACTCGAGTTCGCACGCTTGGTGCACATGTTTCGTTCAATTTTGCAAATATTATACGAAAATGGAGTTTACCCAATACACTTAAGTAACTGTGATTCTCTCGTCAGAAAACAAAATAAAATGAACAGTCCCTCTCCGCAATATCTCATGCCGAAGAAAAGTACATATCAACCAAGCAAATTCGAATCCAATTTGAAATTTCACGAAACAAAGATATATCCTCCTTTTGGGCATAACTCATAAATTTGCACATGAGGATGTCTTTCTTGAAAGATGGTTCCATCATCATCATATCAAGTCTATAGGCTAAATTAAAATCAAGAGAAAAAAATAAATAAATAATTTAGAAACCTAATTTTTGAAAGAAAATTGTAAAAAATGAATAGACAATAATAGAGTAGAGACTATATATGAAAGGGACAGATGAGCAGACGAATGCATGTAAGAAAGGAAGTCATTGATTAAATGGAACCCTCAGCTTCAAAATTAAGAGACAATTTCACAGTTTCTCCATATTACATGCCCCCTTCTTTTATTTACTTCTCACGTGGATCTTCTTAAATGTTCTTGTCTCTCTCTCTTCAATCATTCATTCATGCATGTATTCATTTTTCGATTTTTTTATTCTTCTTTTCATTATTTTATGTGTACCTGTTTAGAAGTTTACGTTGTTAAAATCTGTTTTGAATTCGATGTTTTATTTCAAACTTATTTTCCTTTACTTGAAGATATGTCGCTTTTTATTATTGTTTCATGTAATCGTTCGCTATTAAATTAAAAACCGAAATACCGATCGCCATTTGGCAGACTATGATTTACGAATATAATCTGAAGAAAAAAGAACAATATAATCTGAAGGCGTGTCAGTGATCCGATGGAGCTCTGTATTTATGATAAATTCAAGAGACAAAATGGAAGATGGTGTATAAATTACAGGTATTAGTCATGAATTGAAGAATGGCCAGCCCTCATGTCATCACATGGAATGTCGATAAGTAGGTAATATTACGAATTACGATAACTTAATCATACTAAAAAATATGTCCGCCGATCCGATCTCGCAATTTAACCGTATTGTGAGAGGATAGCTACACTTTACCAGCAAATAACATTTCCAAGTAAATAGTATTTTCTTGTCAATATCACACTATTGCTATGACTACAATTATGAAAACGAGAACCAATGTGTACCCACAAGATAAATCTTCCTGACCTTTCGAAAAATATCCGAAAGATAGATATAAGTCAGTAAACCCTAATCTGTCATCACTTTGTGAACACAAATTAACACAAACGAAATACGTATTAAGTGTAGCACATTTGCGGACCTATAAAATATCGTATCATCACTCTATCCTTTTGCCCCACATACGACCGGTGATTCAAGAAGTGTGTATTTAAACTTACAAGATTAAATCCATACTACAAATCGATGAAGTATACACCGCATAAAGAACTACCCTTCAACAAAATCATACATTTGCGCATTTTCGGCAAACGGGAGAGTAAATTGGCAGAGAAACTATTTGTACACGTTAGGCCACATAGCATTCCAAACAATTCAGATGGAATTCAACCAGAAACACCAATTTAAATCATAGATAAACTCCTCAGAAATACAACCAATTGTCGTAACGTATTATGAAGTTGCAACCAATTATTTAAAAAAGCAATAATATCTGCTAAAAACCATATTGATAAAGTGAAACTAATAACACACCGATGAGAATCCATTAATCATCAGATGTCGACAGAGTACAAAATTCAAACATCACATTGTAGTCCATTCACAGGAAGGCCCTTATTCAGTCAAGAGATAGAATTCACTTAACGAAGATATAATTCAATTAACGAAGATAGAATTCACTTAGGGAAGGGTGCGTTGATAAAGGGGCAAAGCGCCGAGTGCTTCTCGTTCTGCATTCTCCCTTTTAACCTGCAATAACATTATAAGCATACAAGTAAAACTTCAGTACGAATATGACACATAAAAGATAATGAGAGAAGGAAAAAAATTGGACTTCCGTATAAGAATTTTAGTGTTTGAAACTACTTAGATATCTTCCTCAGCCTCATTAGCTTATTTAGTTAAAAAAGAAAAAGTGGATCTCATGTAAGAAAGTAATCAAATTGTAGACTTGTAGTCGAAACTCACTCTCTTGTAGGGTAAAGTACATGCATGAAATACACGTCAGAAGTTAATTATGTTATTTTTACACCAATTGTTACAGAGAAGTAAATCATCTATATCGCATCATAACAGCTTTTATGAACTAACATAACATATTTTATAAAGTATTCAACACTATGTAACCTAGTTTAGCTATTCGGTCACTTACAAGAGCTAGCATCTCCTGAAGATAGGTCCTAAATGGAGTCTGCATAGCCTGTAAAAGAAAACGGATGAGAAAAGAAATTAAGCGTCATTGTTGGCAGTCAAATGAGTGCAAAAATAGCTCATATTCATTAAATAAGGATACGCACGCACAACTTAGAAAGGGAGCAATGAGTCAATATAAAAGCTCATATTACTTGGAGCAAGTTGAGAATTCAAAGTTACATATATGTGAAGAAAAGCTTAGTAACGAGGCATTGATTACATGTATTGCAGAGTACTCCGCAAGAGCAAAGGAAGAGAAAGAAAACAGAGATTGTCATAAATCACAATGGAGAGACACTAAAGAAGTACAATATGCTAAGAGACAGCAACTATTACCAGTGGTTCCCTAGCAGTCAACATAATACTACAATCGACAATCCGATATCAAGATTTTTTTAATACAACTGAGTATCGGTCTTATACTTAATATCCTTTTCACCTTTTCATGTCTTGCCCACAGCTTATATATAGAACAGTTTCTTATCATACATCAAATTAGAAAGGACACAACCAGTCTAAAATATCACACTCTAGGCACAATAACCTTTATTCAACCAACATCAGGAATACAAATGGAGTTCCGAGAAAGAGAAATAGCACAGTGATGCTAGAATATATGATACATAAACATATCGGTCGTCAACTTCACCCGAATGGGGTTCTATATAGTCACTTAAGATTGTTTACTGCAACGACACATATGCAGCATCAGAAAAACAGACTGAAGTTTCAAGTAAGAAAGTAGGATAGCGATGCTAGATTAAACTATCAGAAAGTTAAAAAAGTAGCAACTCAAATTTGTCTACTGCAATCCCAACATATAAAGTTAAGGGGCTGAAACAATGCGATATTTTTACAGCTCTAATAAGTCGCCATAAAACCACTCTTTTGTAGTAATCTATTATGCATACTTTACACAACAGATAGACCAAAAATAGCTTCTCGCATTGAACAAAACATTCGTTAGAGATAAGTTAATATAAACACAAAAAGATGTGCATTAATAAGTAACATGTTTTCTCATTCTGCATTCCCATTGATTGGCATGCTACTAGATTTTACAAGTTGCATCACATAAATTATGCGAACACGAACAATCTCTGAACAAGAAAGAACATGATTTATGGAGCTCGGCATGTATACAATGCAGATAATCAATGAATAACCCTAGGCTACTCTGAAATAGCAGTCTAAACATGTAACCTACAACAGTGTCTGATTATCCACAAGCTTATCTTCATAATTTATACCCGGTATGCTTGGTATTTTACTCTCGGAGAAACACAAACAACCCCTATTTCTCAGTCCTCACTTACGAATACAGCCGACTCCAAACAACAAGTTGTTTATAACCACTTTCCACTAGTTGAGCCAACAAGCAAATGATGCTACAAAAATGAAGAAAAAGACGAACGCGAACAATGACAGATTGATTCATAACTCAATAATAGCATTTCCATCGATCCCCAAGCATTTGCTACCAAAAGTACAAGCATATGAAACGTGCCAAAACATAAAACACAAAATCCAACAACAAATAATTACCCGCACATACATTCATATATAAGGTACAAGCACATAGAAATTAGCCAAAAAAAAAAAAATTCAATAACACATAAATACCAGCCACATAACATTCGTATATAATTAATTAATTAATTAATTAACAAGATCCCCTAATATTGCAGAAACCTAACAGAGATTCAAATCACTCTATAAAACAGAAGCGCATACAGATATCGTATACGAATACCTGAAGATCTGCCGGAAGGTAATCGTGCTTCATGGAGAGGTCCATGGCGCGCTTGAGGCGCTGATTACGCGCATCCACGATTTCTCTGGGCAACCGATTCAGAGCCTCCTTCACATCCAATTCGTACATCGGATCGTATAAATCGTCGTGCCGAAGACCTGAAACCCCAAATCATTAATTAAATAAAAAAGTAACAAAAAAAAAAAAAAAAACTCGTCGATTAATTAATATACGCCGGAGCTTATATGAATTAAGTACCGTATTTTTTGAGGCGATTGCCTATAGTTTTCATGTGGAGGCGGGCGAGGGGGTTGCGAGTTGGGTCGACCAGCCATTTGCTAATAGCAGACGCCATCGGCTCTTTGTTTCTCTCTCTAAAAACTCTGGAGCTTTCTCACCCTAGAACTTTTCTCCTCTTGCCAGTGAATATTTCTGCAGTTTTCTAATTTCTCGATATGGTGCTTTATTAAATGACGAAAGTAAAATAGCGACTTTGTTCAGCTCGTTTACTTGTCTAACGACACTTCCGGAAATCTCGATTACACCGCCTATAGGTCAAACTGTAGGGAATTATAGGAATAGCACAGAAGAGTGAAGGAAATGGTATTCCACATTTTTACATTTATTGGGCCAGCATGAACTATTGGGCCTTAGGCGGGCCGTGTGGTTAGTTAATTCATTATATTAATATTATATTATAATAATCGACAAAATACACTTTAACCCCATTTCCATTTTTGCACTTTGGCCCCTAAAAATTCAAAAACTGGATAATCCCTCGTTCAAAATATTATGTTGGTTGTACTTTGCCCCATAAGCCAATTTTTAGTGCGCATTGTGCAACAAAGATAATATTTTAAAGGGGCAATCTGCAAAAAGATAATGTGTTTAACGGGTAACGTGCAACAAAAATAGCATACAAAAGGGCAATGCGCAGTAAAAATACTCAAATGCCGATGAATAATTCATCGAAATTTTGCTATTGGGGCAATATGCAATAAGAATAAAATTTTAAAGGGCATATTAACTTTTTAAAATTTTATGGGGATAAAGTGCGAAAAGTATAATTTTTTAGGGGGATGATGTGCAATTTGCCCTTTTATAATTAGATATAAGAAGTCCAAATATGAGTAAACTGCAAATACTACCCCTGTGTTATCTCGAAATAGCGAAAACCCCCCTGTGATAAATAAACTAGCAAAAACCCCCCTGTGAAATTTAGTCAAAGGCAGAATCCCCCCTAGCTGATTTTTTAGACTCGAAATGACAAAATTGTCCCTCAAAATGTATTTATATATATACATATTATATGTGTATTTATTCTTTTTAATTTGTTTGTTTAGAAATTAAAAAAAATAGTAAACAACTAAATTGATTATTTTTTAAATAAAATAATTAAAATATTTATAAAATATAAGAATTTATTAATTGCAAGACTCCAGGGGTATTTGTGTCTTTTTATATCAAGTCAACCCTTAAATAGTTCCATAGGGGGGTTTTTGCTATTTAAATAATTTCACAGGGGAGGTTTTTGCTAGTTTATTTATCACAGGGGGGTTTTTGCTATTTCGAGATAACACAGGGGTAGTATTTGCAGTTTACTCGTCCAAATATATTTGGATATGCAAAGTATCATTCTTTTTAATGTAAATTGATTTGAAAATTATTAAAAAAAAAACTAGAAAAAAATTAAACTAGAACAAGTGTAGTGCATTGATTGTATTAAGCTCGATTATCATTTATCATATTTCGAAGTTCCGATTTCCAATTTTTTGGAAATCCTATAAAAAAAATTGAAATTATTTTTTTACAAATTGAATTTTTTTTCTTCCTGCCAATTCCAATCGATTCCGTTCGATTTCCATCACCATCCTAATAAAGCGTGTACCATTATGCATGGGAAAAAAAAGGAATTTACCTTAAAAGCGTGTTACTATATAACCAAAAAAAAAAATTAAAAAAAATCTAAATAGCGTTTTATTATTCCCCCTGTTTCATCTCCCCTGCTCGACGCCATGCACACGAGCCAGAGAAAAAACAGGAAAAAAACAGAGAGAAAAAAACCGAAAATGGTTGATTCCTCCAACTTTCGGGAAATCAAAACAAAATCAGGCGATCAATGAAAATTTAGAATTCCAGGCAAACAAAGAAGAAAATTAAAAACCGCATTTGTGTTTTTTTTTTTCATTAATCATGAAATACAAGGGAAAATGGATGAATGGAGGAGGAACCCTAGATCCAAAGGGTTACAAGAATTCAGAAATGGATAGGGTTCCATCAAGAAGCGGAATTAGCTCAATCAGCTTCTCCAGTGGCATTCTTCCACCCCTCGGTGCCCGCAGCAACCGTAAGATCAAACTACGTCGTTTCATCATCTCCCCCTTCGATTCCCGTTACAGGTATTAAGGCCTCAATTTAGGGCTTCCCCCCCCCAAAATTTTAGGGATTTTTCATTGATCTGATTTTTGCAGAATATGGGATACATTCCTGGTAATACTGGTTTTCTACACAGCATGGGTTTCCCCTTTCGAGTTCGGTTTCCTCAGACGACCCAGAGGAATCCTCTCCATAACCGACAACGTCGTAAACGGAATATTCTTCATTGACATTGTGCTCACTTTCTTCGTAGCCTACCTCGATAAATCGAGTTTTCTTCTAATCGACAATCCAAAGCTAATCGGTTTAAAATACGCGAAATCATGGCTCTTCTTCGATGTCGTCTCCACAATACCTTCCGAACTCGTGCATAAGATTTTACCCTCCCATCTCGAATCGTACGGCTACTTTAGTCTTCTTCGCCTATGGCGTCTTAGACGAGTCAGCGCGATGTTTCGTAGGTATAGTTTCTTTTGTTTCGCAATGTTGTTTTTGTTACGTTTAATTTGTATATATACCGCTTAATATTTAATAATTACCGCAGATTGGAGAAAGACCGAAACTTTAACTACATCGCGGTTCGAGTGGTGAAGCTTGCATGTGTAAGTTATCTTACGGGTACTTATTATGAAATGCAAGAATTTCGATTTTAATTATCTAATCAAGCTTGCATTACTATTATGATTATGTGTATGTATAGGTCAGTCTTTTTACGGTTCATTGTGCGGGTTGCATATTTTATCTTATGGCGGATAAATACAAGGACCCAACGAAAACATGGTTTGGGCTTATAGACGAAAATTTCCACTCGGAGTCTTTGGTGGACAAGTATATTACATCGATGTACTTAGCCACTGTCACGCTTTCCACAGTAGGTTATGGTGATCTTCATCCCGTGAACACCGGGGAAATGGTGTTCGATATTTTCTACATTCTGTTAGTGCTCGGTCTGACTGCTTACATCATCGGAAACATGACTCACTTGATTGTTCAAGCGACCCACAAAACTAGGCAATTCGTAAGTTTCAAATGTGATTGGGAAAGTTGTAATTTATTTATTTTACCGACTAATTAATTCTTGGTGGTGTGTGATAGAGAGAAGCGATAAATGCTGCCTCGAGTTTTGCGAAACGGAACCTTCTGCCACCTCATCTGCAAGATCAGATGATAGCCCACTTGAGCCTAAAGTACAGAACAGATTCCGAAGGGCTGCAACAGCAAGAAACTCTCGATGCACTTCCAAAGGCGATTCGCTCGAGTATATCGCATTTTCTGTTTTACTCGCTCGTTGATAAGGTCTATTTATTTCATGGGGTGTCGAACGATCTACTGTTTCAGCTGGTAATAATTTAACCTCTTCTCGTTATTTATTTGATTTCAACATAACTACCAAAAAATAGTTTTTTTTTCTTCATTTTCTTGATTTCTTATGGTCTAACATATCGTAGGTATCGGAGATGAAACCGGAGTATTTCCCTCTGAGAGAAGACATAATCTTACAAAACGAAGCGCCTACAGATTTCTACATTCTGGTTAATGGGGCAGTGGTATATTATCCTGTTCTTTTTTTCTTGTCACCTTTAGCAACTGCTTATGCTAATAATTACCGAAAAATAGTAACTGACGAGTTTTTCTTCTTCTTCTTCTTCTTGGTGATAGGATCTTATCTCGCAGAGAAACGGAACCGAAAGGGTAATGTATAAGTTGTTATAATGTTATCTCTATTCATGCAATAATGTGTGACAAATGGAAATTATGTTAGGTCGTGGGAGAGTTGGTCACGGGCGATGTTTGCGGTGAAGTAGGTGTTGTTTGCTATAGGCCGCAAGTTTTTACCGTTCGTACAAAACGGCTGAGTCAGCTACTTCGATTGAATCGTACTTCCTTCTTCAATATTCTCCAGGCTAATGTTGGAGATGCCACAGTAATCATGAACAATCTCCTTGAGGTAATTAAAAAAGAGTTAAGTAAATTTTTTTATTTAATTATTAACTACATAATTAATTATTTAATTCACTTATTTGTTGTAGCATCTGAAAGAGCACAAGGACCCTGTAATGCATGATATTTTGACCTACACAGAACAAATGTTGGCCCATGGAAGAATGGATATGCCTCTTAGCTTATGCTTTGCAGCAGGCAGAGGCTATAATCTGCTGCTTCACCATTTGTTACGACGGGGCTCCGATCCAAACGAGCTGGACACTAACGGAAGAAGTGCTTTGGTAATCGCCCTTTTTTTTTTTTTTCTTTTCCTGTAATAATAAACAAATAAATAATACATTCTTGTTTGTATGTATGTATGTATATGTACAGCATCTTGCAGCAGCAAAGGGATTTCTCGACTGTATCCTTCTACTACTCGAATTCGGATCAAACCCCAACAAAAAAGGTCCCTTTTCTCGATACTTCAAGATTCTCTTCTTCGTCTATGTATATTTCTTGAAACATGTATGTATATTTCTTGAAAACAGATTCCGAAGGAAATGTTCCTCTGTGGGATGCAATATTGGGAAACCACGAGCCCGTTATACGAGTACTCACGGATAATGGGGCCACACTCTCCTCCGGCGACGTGGGCCACTTCGCATGCTTCGCATCCGAGCAAAACGACATCGAACTACTCAAGAAAATCACGAAACACGGCGCTGATGTCACACAGCTAAGCGGAGCGGGGACCACAGCACTCCACACAGCTGTCTCCGAAGAAAACATCGAGATCGTAAAGTACCTGATCGAACAAGGGGCCGATATAGATAATGCCGACTCGCACGGGTGGACCCCACGCGCCTTGGCCGACCACCAGGGCAACGAAGAGATCAAGGAGTTTTTCAACACCATAGCGAAATCGGAGGGCCGTGATCAGAGCACACAAAATCATCATCAACGGACCAACAGCAATCTGACGCCTGACATGCAGGGGCAGCACGTTGCACCTTACCTCAGGAAATATTCCACCGAACCCTCGATCAATAATCTCGATAACGTGTTGAGTTCTAGAGAGAGAAGGGAAAACCGGTCAAAGGGAAAACCGGGCGTTTTCGAGAATTCGCTAGTCGGGATTGTTAAAGCTGGACAGATACAAAATGAAGGTAACTAACAACTATTCAAATTGTAATAATAATTTTTCTTTTTTGTTTTAAAAATGAATATATCTATTTAAACTGTGCAGGAGGAAGGCCTTCGGTGAATCTTGGCGCGGTGCAGAATTGTGCTAGAGTGACAGTGAGTTGTCCAGAGAAGGGTGACACAGCAGGGAAGCTTGTGATTTTGCCTGGATCAATGCAGGAGGTATTGGATTTGGGGTATCAGAAATTTGGTTTACATACTACCAAGATTAAGACAAAGGATGGATTTGTGATTGATGATTGGTCTGTGATAAGGGATGGTGACCACCTTGTTCTCTTTAGTGGAGCTGCTTCTGAAAGCTCAACCAGTACCTCACTGGAGAATTAAGAGACTTTTCATTTTATTGTTTTTAGTTTTATTACAAAAGAAATTTCTTTAGTATGAGAATCTTGAGCTATTAGTTAAGTCATTCTTTATTAATTTATTTTTATTTTAGTTTTTGTATAGAATACTAGATTGTAATTTGTAATGACCAATTTTGTGTTTCAATGAAACTGCTTGGTAATAATGTTTTATTCGTTTCGAGAAATTTAACCGGAAAATTATATATTATGAGACCAAACAAAAAAACCGAACTCTTGAATGTTTTGGAGCCGATCAGAAGCGGAGTGAGGATCAAAACATAGGTAGGGCGAGTTAAATTTTCGGGATTCGAGACGGTGCCCCAATTTTTTTTTTCTTTTAGGTACTCAAGAGATTGCAAAAATAGTTTTATTTGCTAACTTTTAATTAAAATAATAGATACGATAATCTTATCATATTGAAAACATGCCAAAAGGAACTATAATTCATCTAAATGATTCTAATAATGTTTTGGAAAACATGCCCTAAATTATTATTTAGAGATATCGATTACAAAAAATAAAAGTAAATATTCATAATTTTTACTTAACATAGTAACTTTTAATTTTATATTGTTATATTAAATATAATTTTACATCTATAATTTATATAAGATTATGAAGGGAAAAAATATAAAAATGAAGGGTTAGAACAAATATTTACAAAACTTTGAGTGGCCAAAATTAATATTCAAAAAGCATAATACCTAAATTTAAAAAAAAATCTTGGTGGGGTCCACAGCATCTATTAGAACACTGAATTATTGAGAATAAATGCAATTAATCATTTTGCCCTTTGCATTTAGGCCAATTCGGCTTTAGTGCTAAATCCAGTGTATGTCATCATTATCACTAATTCACACACACACACACACACACATATATATATATATATTTAAATAATTTATGTATATTATGTACAATGTTTCAACTACATATATCATTCATGAGTAGTTAAAAATGTCCCAAGCCTGCTACAATACATAGTACAAACTGCATTTGCAACAATTAATTCAGCTAATAAAAAATAATAAAACGATTCGTCGTCCGTCTAAATTTCACATCCGATGAAGTAAACCCTCATCGAATCAAATACTAAAAAATAAAAAAAAATATCATAAAAATTGGAGGCAAAAGGAAAAAGTTTGAAAAGAAAAAAAATCTAATTTTTTTATAGCTGGAAGAGAATAATTTGTTCTATTAATCTCTAACCGTCTTTCGCTCTCCGATATCCTTCTTCGCGTTTCACTCGGCCACTCTGGGAAAATTGCAAGAAACAATGAAGGGCTTGTGCAGTTGCACACACAAACTATAACCTCATTAATTTCGGAAACGAGTCGAGAAAAAAAAATATCGTACTTTTGCTTTTTCCTATATTTCTTCCTTTTTCTCGTTTCCTCGTTTCTTACAGATAACTCTTGAAGAACATACTTTGATTAGGACATTTTCGTTACATACTTCTTCCTTATACTCCAGCAGGGCCTTCTGGTATAGCCTGGAAAATGCATATAACCATTACATACATACATACATACATACATACATACATACATACATACATACATACATACATATATGCATACATACATATATAAGCAGTTTCGGACAAATTAAAACGCTTTTTATAATTAATATTTACGAACCTGAAGCTGCCTGTCATTAAAACTCACAGATCTGTGCTTTAATTCACCTCTGCGTGTCGTCATCTCGTCTAATATTTCGGCAGAAGATACATCCGGAGAAGCTTCATCACCATTAGTATCCGGTAATTCTCTATCCTGTTTTTTTATTAATTATTTTTATTTTTGTGGCCAAAAATAAAAATTCAAAATCAGCACAAAAAAAAAAGTAGAAATGACGAAAATGCCCTTCACCGAAAACAAAAAGAAGAGATGAATGTACCGTAAGGGAGAGGCTTCTAGTTCTGAAGGAACGTCCGATGATTTCTTCGTACTCAGCAGCATCCAGCTCCTGAAGACAGTGAGCTGGAAAAATCTTGGGAAGAATATGCTCTCTTATACTTATCAGGAGAAAAAACGGGAGCGGAAATAATATTCCAGCTATCGGTATCCACGTAATCCCGAAGCACATTAAAAGATACGCTAGCTGGAAAATCGTAAACATGAATATATATTTAAACGGCACCGACTCCACAAACGATGCGTGGAAGCCTTGTATAACTCTGCCAAGAAAATAATAATAAATAAATCAGTTTTATATATTTATATATTCTTGAAAATAGTTTTATATAATCAATCTTTTTGCGAAAAATAAGGTATTTAATGTAAAAAAGGGCTTACTTGAACCGACGACCAGGTGGAACAAAGAGCAGAAGAATCCTCTCCCAGAATTGATTACCTGGCAGACTATCAATTGCCATGTAGGCGAAGTAGCCCCATAAAACCGACGAAGGTATCATTTTTATTACAGGCATTATACATATAGAGAGGCCCACTAGTATGGATTGTAGTAAGTTGCTAACTCTTTGCTCGTTTACTCGAACGGGTAAGTGTAGGTCGATACACTTTTCGGGGTCAAAATTGTCATTTGCTTCTCCGTCTTCGTGGCTTAGTACAGCTTCCTTCAAGTTCGCCAATTCTTTGTCCGCAACATGCTAGAGCGAAAAAAAAAAATGAATATATAAATAAATAAATCGATTTAACTATTTTTTTTTTTGGGAAATACGACAACACTCACAGATGGAGCACCCTCCATCTCAATGAAAACCGCGTGCATTCTTCCGTATATCTCGGAGTTGCTCGCTTGCTCTTTAATACCCTCTTTCGCACTCTTCACCATTTTCTTACGCATTATCTAAAATCGAAATTCAAAATGTCAAAAAAACATTTTATTCAAAAAATAATAATAATAATTATAAACGGAATCATGCAGGATTATATGTTGAACCTGTCTCTTAAGGACAGCAAGACTTCTCGTATGCATAGGTGACTGTGGAAGTACACCATTTGATGGTGGAAGTCCGAGTAAACCACAGAGCAGCGTCTAAAAAAAAATTCAATTAATATTTACGGGCTCGACTAAAAAAAATATATATCACGACGGAAACTTTAAATTCCATACCATAACTCCGAGCAAGAAAATATCGTAATGGTAAGCAGACGGATTTTTCAGATTGAATTCCTTTTGTTGCGCCAGTTGTGAAGCTACACTATGATCGAAGAAGTATAAACCTGCTATCATCATAGCTGGTATTATGGCAGCGAAAATATAACCCGCCGGTATTTTTCCCATATCCTGCAATTTGTTTCATTCGACAACAGAATTTGAGCATAATTTCTATTAAGTTGTGAAAAAAAAATGATAAACGGGACAAGGGCATATTCGTCATTTCAGTACATTGATCACCGTCCAATGATACAGTGATTCCGATTCCCAAGGAAGAGGACAAAAGAGCCGCCTTGGAACACCCGTAGGAATTTGGCTAGGTATACTATACGACAATGCAGTCCATACAACGACCATCATTGGAACACCGTAGTCTGCAATAAAACTCCGAAACCAACCTGTCCAAATTGCGCAAAAAAAAAAAAATTAATGAATTACTATTTAAATACTGTCGGAATTTAATGAATTTCATCGTTGTAAAATCACGATAATGCTCCCCACCGTACCTGAACCGTAACGCCAAGATCTAGCTTTTCTGCTTTTCAAGGCGGTGATAAGTAAGCCGAAAGAGAATATAACCGCGAGCAAACCGTTAGTGTAAAGCCATTGAAATTGGTATTTCTCGTCCGATGCATTTTCGCCCGTCGGAATGTTGAATTCACTTACCACACCCTGTGTGTGTGATTCGAGAATAATTATTTTTTTTCAGAGCGAACATAAGTTTTTATATTATTTTTTAATGAAGTGAAGGAGGAAATAGTACTCTACCTTGATGGCTTCTTGAATGAAAAGAACGGTGATTAGCATGCCAAATAATTCCCCCGCAACCCTTGTGAATCGAGTTATTATTGTACATGCATTGAATATTGCGAGAATAAACAGCATCAATGCAGTCCACACACAAACCCTGTTTTTGGCAAATCGAACTATGACTCATTACGCAAATCGAACATTAAATAAAATTAAAAAAAAAATTGAAGGTTAGGTTGCTTACCACCCTGCCCAAGCTAAATACAATTCCTTTCCTACACTGTGTTTGGCAAAATTGTATAAGTAGGCGTACATTATAATAGTCGGTTCTGCAACACCTAATATCAATAATGGCTGCCCACCGAAAATCGAATGGATGACCCCACATATAGCTGTCGAAGCAAGAGTTTCGGAAGTGCTCAAGCTTCCATCTGTTACAACAAAAAAAAAATTAAAAAAATTCAAGAAATCCCAACAATCGTATTTTACGAATTAGTTTGTTAAATTTACTGTATTAACAAAGTGACCTGTTTCGCGACTCAATTGCTCGCCAAAGGCGATAACAGGGAGAGCAGAAGCGAAGAAAATATACGCAGTTGGAGCCAGAATCCTGAGAAGGCGAACAAACAATAAAAATCAAATCTTTCGGCGAACAAACAATAAAAATCAAATCTTTAGGCGAACAAACAATAAAAATCAAATCGTTAGGCTACTTAATTGAAATAAAGCCCGCAATTAAATGCGACAAAAGGAAATGCACCTTGCACCCGAGCCGCATGTATCGATCCAGTCCTTCTTGTAGCAAGCTAGCCTTCCTTTGACATCGTTCAGCATTCCGCTGAACGGTGTCGTTACCCCCTGATCCATCGTCATGGCTGCAAATCAAGAAACAAAATATTGAACATGTCAATAATAATAATAATTCCATTCACAATATACACAATCTTACCTATATCAAACACTTTATGCATTTCGATTTCAAAGAAAACTAAAGAGCTGAAAAATAGAGATAAAAATGGGATCTTTTTTCTTCTTTCATGTCAAAACTTCTTGAAAAAATAGGATTTTTTTTCTTCCTGGAATTAACAAACAATTAAACTGAGAAACCAACAAATAAAATCAATAATAGTAACACACCCATTGATTTTAAACATGCCAGGGATTCATGAAAATGCACAACAATCACAACAAACAGTAATGTAATAATTGCAACATCCAACGTAAAATCAAGAAAAGAAAAACAACCTAGGATGAAGGAAAACTACAAGAGGCCGAAATCAAGATTCGGTAAATGTGGGTTGTTGGTAAAAGTTTTAATACAATGAGGATCAGATTGAAGGACAAGGATAGGTTTGTTGATGAAAATGGTTTGTTTTTTTTTTCTTTTTGTTTTTTTTAATTTTTCCGGTAGTGAAAACCGCCGCCGGAGGAGGGCGGGGTAGAATTTGGAAAAAGGAGAAAGCAAAAAACTCTCTACCTCTCTCTCTCTCTCTCTGTATTATGATTATTTCTTATAGCTGTGTTTTGGTTTCATTATGTAAGCTCCCTACTTTCTCTCTTTGCCAACCATTTTTTGACAAAAAAATGCAGTGGTGTAGACTGTAGAGAGAGAAAGAGGAAGACAGAGAGATGAGAGAGACACGGGTTGAGATTTGAGTATGTAGAAAATAGGAATCCGGGAAAAGAATGTTTTGAAAAGAAATTGCACACAGTCGGAGGAGAAAGCTATATTGGGGTCCACTGTATCTACTATTGACAAAGCGCTGTTCCAAGAAAATGCGTATTATTTATTTACAATTCAGCCGAAAATGCGTTTTACTTATTTACAATTCAGCCTGATAAAAAAATGGGACACGTGTACTGAATAGGAACTTTGCATATCATTCGCAAAGGGAAAATTAGCTAGAACCTCCTCTCCACCAACTTACATAGGTGGATGTCCAATTTATTAGATGATTATAGCTATAGGTCCCTTAACAAAAAAAATAATATAAATTAAATAAAATGATAAGTAATTATACATAAATACCCCCAAATACTCTATTGTTTTATTTCTGGAAATAAGGGAGCAAATCTCTCATATTAAATGACGTGATTCATTACTTGTGAGCGGCGTATGAGAGATTGAAGACGTCGGATTTTGATACGATGGAAGGCAATTAAGAAAATTCTCGCCCCGATCTTGAGTAGTGGTTCTACGGCAAGCGGCCCACCAGATTTGATGACCTCTTCATGGGCGTTCGGAATCCACCTTCCGCTTCGATCCCTACAGTATCTCCGTCTTGGGCCCACCATCCTCGCCGACTTTTACTGGTTGCACTCCATTGATTGAGTTAATTACGCCGGCGGCAACCCTAGAGTTTGTGGCGGAGTTAGGGGTAGCGTCAATGGATTTGGGGTGAGATGTTGTTTGTTGGCAGTAAGTCTCTTTTTCCGTTTTGTTGTTTGCAATTTGCAATTTCATATTGCACATTAGTTTTCATTCAAAAAGTTAGTGTTGTTTTGATTAATTTGTTTTCTTTTCTTTTTAGTTGTTTTCATTTTGCATTTTGCAATTTGCAATTTTATGTTACATATCGTTTTTCACCCCTCACACAATTATGGGTGCAAATTGCCAGTCATAAACGCATAATACTCTAAGACTCTAGAACCTTGTGATTTGACAATTTAAGTGAAAAAAAATATGGAAAGAGAATGAACACATTCATCGATAATTACGAAACAACCGTTATCTTCTTACATAAATGTACAAACACAAAGCTTATGTTCAGAAAGACAACAAACAGAAATTCGAACGAGTAGTATTTAATCTTTCACAAGTAACTCACATCCTTCGTAAGAAATATCTTCAATTTCAATCTATGCAAATAACCAACACCAAACACACACATATATGCCCGCTCTTACATGAAAATAGTATCGTAACCTGTACAAAACATTGTATATATTAATCGAATCAATAATCGGATCAACTTACCCGCACATTAATCGAAGAGCTTCACGAGTTCGACCAAGCAGTTGCAGCTATGTGATTCCCCGTTAAACCAGCAAGAGCGAGTTGTTCTTGTGGCAATGCACCCTCAATATAATTATCCTGTAAAGTTATAGGCTGCCACTGCAGAATCAAATCGAGAAATACACATAAGAAATTGTTTAATTCCAGATTTATACAAACTAAGTGAATTTATTTCTTACCTTAATTCCAGCATCGAGCAGCCCATCAAGAGAAATAAATCGAGCAACATGAGCACCAAATCCTCCAACGGAACCTTTCTCGAGACCTCGTATGTGATAAGGAATCTATGGTTCTTGCATAACATTCTTATTAATTTAATATCGATCGCGCATCAGCCACAATAACTTCAATACCAAGCTTCCAAAGAAGATTATGTGCTCTAAGACAATTTTGTACCATCGAGCCAAATCCCAACAAAGCAATATCTTTACCTTCTACAAGTACTCTCCCTATGCCAATCTGTTCGATCGCTTATTTACTTCAATGGGTTCTCCGACATATGGTTTATGGTTTGTCAAATCAACGGCACCTCTAGGAAACCGAAATCAAACTGGCCGGTCATCAATGTTGACTGCAGTGTTGACCATACGAGAAAGTTCAGCCACATCTGACGGTGCCATCACAATCATGTTCGGTAAATATTTACGGGCTCAACTAAAAAAAAGAAGAATCACGACGAAAATTTTAAATTCCATACCATAACTCCAAGCAAGAAAATATCGTAATGGTAAGCTGACGGACGGATTTTTCAGATTGAGTTCCTTTTGTTGCGCCAGTTGTGAAGCTACACTATGATCGAAGCTATCATCATAGCTGGTATTATGGCAGCGAAAATATAACCCGCCGGTATTTTTCCCATATCCTGCAATTTGTTTCATTCGACAACACAATTTGAGCATAAACGGGACAAGGGCATATTCGTCATTTCAGTACATTAATCACGGTCCATTGATATACGACAATGGACCGTAGAATGTAGAAATCTGTAGGCGCTTCGTTTTGTTAAATTATGTCTTCTCTCAGTGGGAAATACTCCGGTTTCATCTCCGATACCTACGATATGTTAGACCATAAGAAAATCAATAAAATGAAGGGAAAAAAAAAACTATTTTTTGGTAGTTATGTCGAAATCAAATGAATAACAAGAAAAGGCTAATTATTACCAGCTGAAACAGTAGATCATTCGACACCCCATGAAATAAATAGACCTTATCAACATGTGATCGAGTAAAACATAAAATGCGATATACTCGAGCGAATCGCCTTTGGAAGTACGTCGAGAGTTTCTTGCTGTTGCAGCCCTTAGATGAGGTAGCAGAAGGTTCCGTTTCGCAAAACTCCAGGCAGCGTTAATTGCTTCTCTCTATCACACCGGCCACCTTAGTCGGTAAAATAAAATAAAAAATAATAATAAATTTTCAATCACATTTAAAAAATTTATAAAACTTACGAATTGCCTAGTTTTGTATGATTCGAGATCGGAGGGTAAAATTTTATGCACGAGTTCGGAAGGTATCATGGAGACAACATCGAAGAAGAGCGTCTTCGCGTATCTTAAACCGATTGGCTTCGGATTGTCGATTAGAAGAAAACTCGATTTATCGAGGTAGGCTACGAAGAAAGTGAGCACAATGTCGACAAAGAATATTCCGTTTACGACGTTGTCGGTTATGGAGAGGATTCCTCTGGTCGTCTGAGGAAACCGAACTCGAAAGGGGAAACCCATGCTGTTTAGAAAAACAGTATTACCAGGAATGTGTATATTCTGCAAAATTCAGATCAATGAAAAAGCCCTTAACAAAAAAAAAAAAAAAAAAAAAAGAAAGAAAAACCCCAACATATTAATAACTTCGATAAATTAATAACCATTAACCTCGTTTAAATAATATGTTTTTGCGGTCCCAACTTGAAGAAGACGTAACTAAAAAAGATATCGTTCGATTAATATTTCGATAAATTAATAGAATTTCGGTACCAGCTAATTAGTCCAACATTATTTAAAAAGAGTAGTTTTAGATTCTATTTTACATTTATATGTTAATTGAGCTATGGTAATTGATGCAGTAAATCTCTAGAGTTCTGAGTAGGGGTGTGAACGAGTCGAGCTCGCATGAACTCCATCAGCTTGACTCGAGGTTTAAATAATAAAAATAGGGGAGGGACATATTTGTAAGTAATATACACATTAGGGGTTAGTTTGTAATTTATATATAAAAAAAATACCCCTTGAAAGTTGAAACTCATCTTTAAGCCATGAATGACTTGAGATTTACAGTAAATACAAGCCCTGTTTTAACTTTGAATATGAACTAGGGGGGAAGAAACAGACGAGGACAGAGATGTAATATTATATATATATATATAATATTATTTTTTATTTATTTTTAGTTCCCACAAAATATGTAGTAGTTTCCTATTTATTTGCGACATACCAAATCATCAACACTCACGTCTCTCTCTCTCTCTATAGAAGAACAGGACTCTTTTCTCAACAAGAAACTCTCTCTCTCTCTCCTCGTTTTTGAGCAGGACTCTCTCTTCGACCTTAACATGAATCTCTCTCTGTCTATATATATATGTACTATATAACCTAAAATCATTATCTCGACGCAGAAAAATTGATTGAATTATATATATATTTTCATAGTTAGAGAGTTAGAGAGAGAGAGATGGTTTTGTTTATCACAGAATTGGTAAACCTAACGGATAAGACGATCGGGTTCCAACCAATCGCCGGATTGTATCTTTTCCCGTTGAAAGATGTGCCTCCGAACACAAAAGGGTTCGTCGTACACTCATCGATCTGGGATCAACAGTATAGGGTTGTGAGCAATGGCTATTTCACGGGCAAGAAACTATATGCATATTACATATTAAAGTGTGTCCGAATCGTGTTCACATACGATTCGGATAATAAGCTTTTGGTGCAAGGAGCCCTTGCCAACAACAAGTTCGACATCTTCCTTCGTATGAGGTGAGGTTTTGTTTTGTTGCTACACTTTTCAGATTTCTTATTATTTATGTTATGTTTTATAATAATTATAATTATAATTATTATTATTTACAGGGGCATTGGCCCCCTTCTCGGGAGGGACCAAAGATGGGATAAGAAACCCTTAACTTATATTGCACACGTCGAAGACACTACCAAAAAACATGGCTTTTGTAACGGAAAATTTGTGACACACTAAATCTGTCACAACTAGTGATCGAATTAGTGACAAATTTGTGACTTCTTCCATTACAAAAACTCTGCAAATTGATTGCGACGACTACGTGACTAATTTTGCGACGAATTTAGTGACAACCAAACTTTTGTCACATTTCAGTCATATATTGTTTGACAGAAATTAGTTTTGTCACAAATCGGTGACATATTTTATGACGGAAAATAGGGTGGTCACAAATCGGTCATAATATTTTTAAAGAAGTATGAGTTTGACTAATATTGGTCACTAATTCGTCACAATCCCGTTTCCATCACATATCTGTCACATACATTTCAGTCGTAAATCCGTCACATTCAAGGTTTGTCATTGATCTGTCGTTATTTCATTGTCGTCACACATCTGTCATAGATAACTCCGTAAAAAATCTGTCATATTTTAAATTATGTCATTTATTTGTCACTGTCTTTATTCAATCACAAATCCGTCACATGTAATTCGGTAATGGATCTGTCACATTTTAAGTTTCATCATTAATTCGTCACTTTTGATATCCTAGTTACATATTCGACACATATGTGTGTTGCTTAAAAATAATCACATTTTGATTTTGATTTATTAATCATTTATACTTATTTTGATCTTTGTAAAACAATTTCATGGTGACTAAAACTAATATATAATATATTAAAAAAAATAATAATATAACAAATATGAACTATTCTAATGCTAATATTACAAATATATTTGAGATATTGTTCAAAATTCATACCATAAGTTTATATATTATATTAAATAAATTAGATTTCTCTTTAATTCATTAACGCACTTGGACAATACTTTAATCTTTAATTATTAAGATATTTTTTTAATTATTTATTGGCTAGGGGATACGAAACTTAAAATAATCTACGAAAACAACAGTTCAGAGAATTGTTTAATTTTGTTTATTATTTTGATCCATTTTTGTTAACAAGTAACTTCATCGATCAATTAACTTATATATGTAACATATTGTATTGATGTAGTAAAATATTTACTTGATAATGTGGATCATACTTATTATTAGTTATTACTGTTATGTGGGCTGTTTTTCGCTATTTAGCCTAAGCTTAGGAGTTTGTAATTTACCCTAAAAATAAATAATTAAAAATGCATTATTTCATTTATATGTCATTTTTTTACTATTTTGAAAAAAGAAATTGATTAATTAAAAAATGAAGCGTACAATTAAATTAAATTAATTATACTTTGATTTGTAGTATATTATGTAATAATCAATGATATCAGTATCGGACCGGACACAAAACCGGATCAGCTTTCGGGTTACAGTTTGACGGGTTCAATCGATTTTTTTATTTTTTTAAAATTTTTAATAATTTTATAAATTTTAATATTTTAAATTATAATTTATATACATTTTTTTAATCTTTCACACTTTCTTCCCCTTTATTATATTTTTGTATAGATTCTTCCCTTTATTATTCACCACACTTATTTTTCTAATATTTTTTATGCCCTTTTTTTCTTCTCTCTCTTCCATCTCTTAATTTTCTTCTCTCGTCGGCCGCCGCCTCCTACCCATCATCATCTGTGTTCCCTTCTCTTAATTGTTTGTTCTTATTTTTTTTCTTCTTCCCTCTATCTCTTCCTTTCCTATTATTTTTTTTCTTCTTTTCCACCTTTTTTCTTCTTTCATATCCAGCCACACATATGTTCGGCAACCCACGACCAAACCCGTCGAATTCCGGCAATCCACGGCCAGATCCGTCAAATTCCGGCAACCCACGGCCTACTCCATTCAGATCCGGCCACCCCCTACGAACTCCGGCCAAATCCCGCCACCAAATGCCTCCGACTCAACGTTTTGTATGGAAAACGGGCTCATTGACAAGTTTCCGGGTTCACCGTTTCAGCCGGTCAAACCGGGTTTTTTACATTTGACTCCCACGCCCCCACTACCATGAATTAATGCCGTGGACACTGTGCAACAAGCACCAGAATACATCCAAAAAACGTCCGGTGAAAAGGTTAGGGTTTCTGGACTTAACGATTTTTTTTCTATACTCCAACTCTGTTTCAAACATCAAATTCAAAAAACCATCGATGGCGGTAGACTGAGAATCAATTATTAAGATTGCAGGTTTGCTTCTAGTGTTAAGACAAATATGATTTTGCATCAAAGTTTGTCTTTTTTCGGATTTTTTTGTTAGAGAAGAGCTAGAATTTTCTTCTTCTGGAAGATCTTAGTGGTCGGATTTTTGAATTTTGCCCGTTCCTTACCTAGTGCTTACTATTTTGGGGGTTAATCATAAATAGCATTTACCCACTTCTATGTGGTCTACCTTATGTTTCCTGTGGAGATAAGTTTATGCTATATGGTAGTATATACACAGCTGAACGGAAAAACATTGATGCAAGATGCATTTCTTGTTTGCCAAATGCCAATAGCACCAAGAACTCATCACAAACTCTACATGACCCATGCATAATCAGGGAAGACAGGAGTATTTTTTTATGATAGATTACACATCAGTAAGTATAAAGGAATAATTATGAATTATTTTTCCATATTCATGAAACATGCACATTGCACATTGGAATTTACTGATTGTTAAATAAATTTCTTTGCTCGCAGGGTCTCGCGTAAATTTTGTTCGAGTTCAAATTTGAGGCCTCAATGCAACAGCGGTCTGATCGAAACCAGCTTTCTGCATCAAAGCACGTAAATGTGAATGATATTGATCTCGAACGTAGTTACAGAAGAAATAGCTTTTTTAACTTGTATCGAATTGAAAAATTTGGTGGCTTTTTTCAATTTTAATGCAAAACTTATTCATTTTTTCTTTCGGTCTATGTATTATATGTTTTGACTATTGTGGAATCGTATATGAATTTGGTGTTCTAAGCATTTTCAGTGAGAATTTATTTGGAATCTTCTGTTTTTTGTTAGTTTTGTAGTAGATTTTGTGTTTATTATCATTAATTTTGAAGTCGAATGAAATTTTGAAATATTCAGATAACAGGTATAAAAAAAATAAAAAAAAAACTAAAACAGCTTTGAATAGCGAAACCTCCTGCATCGACGATGGAATTGTGACTGAAAGATAATTAAATATTTGTAACGGATTTGTGACGGGATATTTGTGATGGAATTTTGTGACGGAGGTTCTGAATGAATTATTTGTGACCGATTTTCCGGATGGATTATTTGTGACGGACGTGGTTTATGACGGCGTCTATCACGGATGAGTGATGGAAATTCTCAGTGATTTGTGACACATTAATGACCAATAAAAAGGTTTGTGACGAAATCCGTCACAATACTTGGAGACCGTAGATTACATATTTGTGACGGAATTTTTTCAATTGCGACGGACATATCTGTCATAAACATTGTGACGGACAAGAAAAATCAGTCACAAATTTATTTTGTGACGAGGGTTTTTCTGACAAAACAATTCGGTCATATATTTGTGACAAAAGGGCTTTTGTGACAGATTTTCATCAATTTCGTGACTGAATCGTCCGTCACAAAAGCCCTTTTTTTTGGTAGTGACACTTAGGCAATTAAATAAATTAATGACAAAATAAGAGTTTAAAGAACTAAGGAAACTTCCCTAGTTTTTATACACGTTTTTCGCACACGTGTTGAAAAACGTAAATAGAATCCTCTCGGATTCTAACAATCTCCCCCTTTGTCATCTATTTATTATAATCAAGTCCTCCCCCTTGATCAAATACCTGACAAAACATTAGACTGCATAATAGAGTAACTGTTAGAACAGTTAAAGAAAACAACAGTTAACAAAACAAGAAAAAGTTAAGCCTAGCAGACTATTAGAGGCCGTTGTTCAGAAAATGAATTCGACAACCACAAAAAAACTAATCCAGAATATATTCAGCATCAACGAACAACTCCTCGTCATCATTCGTATCAACTTCAGCTGTTGTACCATCAACTGTTGGAACAGTTGGAGCAACAACAGTTGGATCAGTAGTAGTTCCAGCAGCTGCATCAGCTCCCCCTGTATGCGGTTCCTCCTGGGTTGATGCTTCGTTGTCAACTCCCCCTCAAGAATAATCTCCCCCTTTCTGAGCAAGGGCAGTAAAATAGTCGAGTTTCTTCTTCGTAAAAACGACTTCGACAATCAGAGACCCCACTAGGTAGGTTGGCATAAAAATCATGAAACACTTGACAGACGCCACCGGGTTTGATGCGCTCGGAGAAAGAACCGAGAATTAAAAGCATCGACAGCAGAGATAGGCACCACGGGATCCGGTGCAGAGTGACCTGCGGTGGTGCGAGTAGCGGAAGGCGAGACAGAGTGAGTAATGCGTCGACGAGAGCGGCGAGGTGGCTGTGGTGCAGGGCGGTGGCCCTGGTTGACCGACGAGAAAGGCGATGGCGGTGCTCACGGTGGTAGTGACGATTGAGCAGCCGGAGAGTGTGAAGGGTGGCGGCGGCGTCACTGGCGGCGACGGCGGTGGTGAAACCCTAGGGTGCTTTTGGACGAAGAAGACGATCCACCGGTGCTTTTTCGTTTCCCCATAACTGTGCTCTTGGATTCCTTTGATTTGAGTGCAGATTTGTGATTTGCTGCAAAGGAGGAAGAAAGAAAAGAGAGCAGTAGAGAAGAAAACCAAATTGAAGGAGAAAACGAAAAGGGGCAGAAACATGGGTAACTGTTGGTCTTCTCATGGGTATTTTAGCAATTTAGGAAGATTATAGTGAAGAAATTGCAAATATTATTCTGCCAACAATGAGAGCAATTTTATGAAAATTAAATTCAGGTACAGCAACTCTCAACCTTCACATATGAACCCCAACACAGTTCAAGAAAACTTCGAGAAGAAAAAAAATGCCCAGAAAAGTGGGTGACTTCAAAAAAATGATTGCCGCCAAAACATATACGAACCCACCCCGTTTTTTTTTTTTTTTTTTTTTTTTTTTTTTTTTATATATATATATATATATATGCCTAATATGCAGAATTAAATTACTAGGACGAAAAAAAATAAACGTGAGAGAACAAAAAGGAATATGAGTGAGTAAACACGAGTGAATAGGATACTATTAGGACTATCAAACCCATGGGGTTTATCTTCAATTTTAACAAAAAGCAAGCTCCAAAATACAAACTAACGAGACTAACAATAAATTTATTACCCTCAAATCAAGCACAAAAACGCTCTTATTAGGTAGCATACACACCCTACTAATGGTAGCTTTTTCATGAAGAGCAGAGCAATTTAATTAGTGAGATAGGTGTGGTCGTGCAATGTGTAATCCCCTGGGCTTTCTAATTGAGTCGTGTAGTGAGTGTTCGGTCATGAGGTTTACCGGCTCGACTAAAAAAGGCTTCGAACTATTCACTGACCATATAACGGATTTACAATGGTCGTGCAATGTGTAGTCCCCTAGGCTTTCTATTTGAGCCTTGTAGGAGCTTTCGGCCACGTGATTTACTGACTCAACTCAAAAAGGATTCGAATTATTCACAGACCAATTTATTATATATATAGTTAAACAAAAATTCAAGATTAGCTTTCACTCATTTGGAGAGGCAGCTTTTCCTTATGAAAGTGTTAAACCATGACGAGATTGTGAGGAGTAGTAAATAAACTAAAGTCTCTATAGCTATCATTCGGGGATTGATGAAGTTTTACCTCAAAAAGTTCGAAAGTACACATAGTATCCAATACACAAGAGTTTTCATCACATGCAGCATGACTAATGCAAAACTTAGATGAATAAAATGCAGTATGTGTGATGTGTCCATAAAAACCTAAAAGTTGCAAGTCTGGACACAGACTGTTGCAACAGTTTATGCAACTGCACAGGTCAAACAATACAGATTCCAAGCGAATTTCGCAAGGAATCGAACCTATGTGCATCAAGGGGTTTAGTAAAGATGTCAGCAAGTTGTTTTTCTGTTGTGACATACTCTAATGAGACAGTTCCTTCCTCTACCAGATTTCTAATGAAGTGGTACCGGATTTCAATATGCTTAGTTCGAGAGTGCTGTACTGGATTCTTGGAAATATTAATTGCACTCATATTGTCACAATAAATATGCAATAAATCTTGACTAATACCATAATCACATACCATTTGTTTCATCCATAAGAGTTGAGCACAACAACTACCTGCAGCGATATATTCGGATTCGGCAGTGGAAAGTGAGATGCTATTCTGCTTTTTGCTGTACCAAGAGACGAGATTATTCCCAAGATAGAAACATCCTCCTGTCGTGCTTCTTCGATCGTCTGCATCACCTGCCCAATCAGCATCGCTAAAACCTGCGAGTGTTGTGTTAGTATCCATGGAATACCAAATACCGAAATCAGTTGTTCCACTTACGTAGCGAATGATTCGTTTTACCGCACTAAGGTGGCATTCCTTGGGATTGGATTGATACCTGGCACAAACTCCAACACTATAGCATATATCTGGTCGGCTAGAAGTAAGATACAAAAGACTACCTATCATGCTTCGATAAAGTGTGGGATCTACAGCTGTTGCATCCAACTGTCGTGACAGTTTGTCGTTCGTTCCCATAGGAGTTCTAACAGTTTTTGCAGATTCCAAACCAAAACGTTTGACAAGGTTTTTTGCATACTTGGATTGAGTTATGAAAATTCCATCACTCATTTGTTTAACTTGAAGACCTAAAAAATACGTGAGTTCCCCGACCATGCTCATTTCAAATTCACTAGACATTTGTTTAACAAATTCTTCGATTTTTGTTTGCGAGGTAGATCCAAAAACGATATCGTCTACGTAAATTTGAGCAATCAGGATGTCTCCCTTTGATTTTTTAAAGAAAAGAGTTCGATCGACGCTACCCCTAGTGTATCCCTTGTGCGATAAAAATTCTGTAAGACGCTCATACCAAGCTCGAGGCGCTTGTTTGAGACCATACAGGGCTTTGTTTAATTTGAAAACATGTTTGGGATAATGGGGATCTTGAAATCCTTTGGGTTGTTCAACATAAACTTCTTCTTTTAAAATACCATTTAAGAAGGCGCTTTTGACATCCATTTGAAAAAGTTTGATTTTTAGAAAACAAGCAATGGCTAGGAGTAATCGAACAGATTCTAGTCTAGCAACAGGTGCAAAAGTTTCATCGAAGTCAATGCCTTCGATTTGACTATAGCCTTGAGCAACTAGTCTAGCTTTGTTACGAACGATATTTCCGTGTTCATCAGACTTATTTTTAAAAACCCATTTTGTACCTATTATATTGACATTGTCAGGCCTAGGGACCAAGACCCAAACGTCATTCCTAACGAATTGTTCCAGTTCCTCATGCATGGCTTGATTCCAATATTCATCTAATAAGGCTTCTTTGACGTTTTTGGGTTCTATAGTAGAAGTGAAACAAACATACCTTGCCATTTCCTTGTAATTCACCTTGGGTTTACCTCGGGTTTGAATTCCTTCTTCTACCGAACCAATGACTTGATCCACTGGATGATTCTTCTTGACTCTTCTTGAGGGTTCCTTGTGAGTTTGATCATCCAATTCGAGAGGCCTGACTTCAGCTTCGTCTCCTGTTTCAGAATTGACTTCACTTTCTTCTGAAATGGTAGAGGCTGCATCAACTGTTGGAACTGTTGGTGCGACACTGGAGCTGTTTTCCGATTCCTTTGTTGGTTCCTCTTCCAGTGGTCCTGCATCATTGCTAAAATCATCAAATTGAACATATGCGGATTCCATCACAGATTTTGTTCTAAGATTAAATATTCTATACGCATGGCTATTTCGAGAGTAGCCTAAGAATATTCCTTGATCACTTCTAGCATCGAATTTCCCAAGCTGTTCTCTGTCATTCAAAATATAACAAGTACAACCAAAAGTACGAAGATAGTTGAGTTGTGGTTTTTTACCTTTCCAAATTTCGTACGGAGTTTTAGTGGTACCTGGTCGAAGATAGACTCGATTTATAATATGACACGCAGTGTTAACTGCTTCTGCCCAAAAACGAGGAGCGATCTCCTTTGCGTTCATCATGACCCTGGCCATCTCTTGCAGAGTGCGATTTTTGCGTTCAACCACTCCATTTTGTTGAGGTGTTTTAGGTGCGGAGAATTCATGAGATATTCCATATTTTTCACAAAAGTTAGTAAATAAGGAATTTTCAAATTCTCTCCCATGATCGCTCCTAATTCTCACGATGTTCTGCTGTTTCTCAACACTCACCTTTTTGCACAATTTTTTAAACACATCAAAAGAATCGGATTTTTCCCTAATAAATTCTACCCAAGTAAATCTAGAAAAATCATCTACACACACAAATATGTACCGTTTTCCACCTATACTCTCTACTTGCATTGGTCCCATAAGGTCCATGTGTAGAAGTTCTAGGTTTCCACTGGTTCTCACATTAGCTAAAGCTCTGTGTGAACTTTTGATTTGTTTACCCATTTTGCAATCACCACAGATTTTTCCTATTTCTTTAGTGAGTTTGGGCAGCCCTCTAACATACTCACTGCTGGAAATTTTTACGAGATTATCAAAGTTCAGATTTCCTAACCTTTTGTGCCAAAGCACTGTAGAGTCTGACAGACTGTTGAAACAGTTCATACCAGCAGAGACAAGAATATAGCAGTTGTCAGATGATCGAGTTCCTTGAATAACACAATTCTCGTCTTTGTCTAATACTCGACATGCGAATTTGTTGAATCTGACTTCAAGATCTTGATCACATAGCTGGCTGATGCTCATCAGATTTGACGTGAGTCCTTCTACAAGTAGTACATTCTTCAGCTTTGGCAGATTCTCATGATTTAGCGATCCTTTCCCTAGCACTTCACCCTTTTTTCCGTTTCCAAAGGTAACAGCTCCACCGGTGATTTGTTGATAGTTTTTCAGAAACTCTTTAACACCGGTCATATGTCGTGAACATCCACTGTCAAAATACCAATCATTAGTAGTACTTGCTTTTAAAGAAGTAATCGCAGATAAGCATTTAAACGTAGATTTTTCAACCCAAATTTTTTGCTGAGGTCTATTGGAAATATCAATTTTATTTTTGGGTTTTTGAGAGGGTGAAGGAAAATAATCAGCCCTAGCAGAGTAAAGAGAACGAGCCACAAGCTTTTTCACAAGTTTTAAGTAGTTGAAACATCTAGGACGTATGTGACCTGGATTTTGACAGAAAAAACAAGTGGGAATAAACCTTTTCTTTGAATTGTGTTTCGTTGCTTCAACAGTTGCAACTGTTGGTGAGACAGAAGCTTGTTTAACAAAGTTGATTTTTCTGTTTTGATCTTCCTTTCGCTTTAGATCAACTTTGGGTAGCTGACTCCCTCCTATGCCTAGACGATTATAGTTTGGCTTGTTGTTGCTTAAGATTTCATCTAGATTACCTCTACCCAAGTTCAATTTTGCAATTGCTTCTTGAGTTTGAGTAAGTTTAGCCTGCAAACTATTTTTCTCTTGATCACTAGATATGACCCTTTCCTCAAGAGTAGAGATTCTTACCTTTAGTGTCTTGTTTTCCTCTACAAGCATAAACTTCTCCTTTTCCAGGAAGTTATTTACCTTAACGACGTCGAGCCATTTTTGGTACATTTTTTCATATACCTCTTTTACTTCATCCAAGGTTGGTTCTTCCTCATCACTGCTGCTGTTCGGATCCTCTGCAAAAGAAGAATTTTCGTTTAGATTTTTGTCATAATCAGAACATATATTTTCATACCTGGATTCTGTTTCACAGTCTGTTGCAACAGTTGAAGCAACAGTTGATTCTGAGCTGTCCAGAGGAACTTTGCTGCTGAATGCTACAAAGTTAGTGACTTGATCGTTGTTTCCTTGGTCATCATCAGATTCTTCTTCATCGCACCAAACAGTAGTAAGTGACATTTTCTTCTTTTTCTTCAGGGTGTTTGCGCATTCTGATTGAATGTGACCAAAGCCTTCGCATTCTCGGCATTGTATTCTTCTTGGTTTTGACTCCTCTGAGTTATCTTGATTTGAATTTCTCCTAGAATTTTGAAAGTTCACGGGTTTCCCTGTGCTTGGAAGATTTCCCCTTTTTCCGATCTTTTTGAGAAATTTCCCAAAATTTTTCGATAGTAGTGCCAAGGATTCTTCAACTGTTTGCTCATCTTCTTGAGTTGACGAATTTTGGGGCGTTGCATATGATGTTTCTGCTTGAAAGGCTATCTTCTTTTCTCTAGACTTTTCACGATGATTTTCACCATGATTGAGTTCTTGTGCTAGAAGTTTCCGCATGAGTTCGTCTAGTTTGAGCGTGTCAACGTCTCCGACTTCTTCAATGGCAGCAATTCGGTAAGCAAATCTTTCAGGTAATGAGCGCATCGCTTTTCTCACTAATTTGCTTTCTGAGTATGGTTCACCGAGTGCGTATGATTCATTGGAGATATCACATAATTTAGCATGGAAGTCAGTGATCGTCTCATTCTCCTCCATCTTCAAATTTTCGAATTTGGTGGCCAACATCTGTAACTTGGATGTCCTTACAGTTGACGTTCCTTCGTATGTGACTTGAAGAATTTCCCAAGCTCTCTTTGCAGATTCACATGACGCTATTAGTTTAAATTGATTATCATCAACACCACTAAATATTGCGTTTAGGGCCCTCGAGTTGTAGTTTGCGAGTAGTATTTCTCCATCACTCCAATCTGCTTCTGGTTTGAATACTTCCTCTTTGTCTTCTCCTTTGATCATGGGAGGTGTCCAACCAGTTATGATGGCGCGCCATGCTCTCTCATCTATGGATTTGATAAACATCTTCATTTTTGATTTCCAGTATGAGTAGTTGGAGCCGATTAGAAGAGGTGGACGAGTAGTTGAAGATCCTTCTCGTTGAGTATTCATATCTGCAACAAAATAAGAGTAATCAGTTCCCAAAATCTCACTAGATATATTTAGTGACAGGCTCTTGATGCCAATTGTT
>NW_012194875.1:306419-376718 GCF_000504015.1 Erythranthe guttata | reverse complement strand
GATCACATATCTGAATACAAATGGCATAAATATGAATAAAATATGCAGAGAAAATACTAATTTGATGTTAATAATGCACAGTACCAGATATGGAATCACAATACCCTCCAAAGCTTTGTCTAGAACAATCTGCACAAAAAATAAAAAAATAAAAAAATTAATGTCATCAATTATATGGCAATGTCACGTGCAAATAAACTGATTTTGAACTTCGACTATTTCAGAGCAGGAGAATGAGAGTCAACAAAGACGGGGAAAATAATTCCCAACCCAATACACTCACTGGCTTCGACCAAAACAAAAACAAATGTGCAAATAAAAAAAATCATCACTGATTCTATATTTTTTGTAGGGGAACAACAATTATAGAATGGAGTGTAAAGTGAATGGATAAATAAAAAAAAAGTAAGAGAAAAGTAAAAAGTGCCATGAACATTTTATACCAATAACATCCAAAAATAATAAGAAGATGCGAGGGATATGGAGTCAGAAGCGTAAAATTTCTGTCATTCGTTGATTTATAAGAGAAATTGGATGCCGGCTTCTGCTTATTTGTTTCTCTTCACTCGAATTTGTGAAAGAATTTATACATGAGCGAAGCAAGAAGCGGTAGAAAAGAGGAACAAATAGAGAAAACGAAAAATCAAACCGTCATCGAGAAGCCTGGAAGAAAAACATAGGGGATTGAGAAAAAAAACTGCAAAAATAATCATGTGAGAGATTACAGATGCAGTTGGGGAGGAGATGGGATACAAACGTGTTCTATTTTTTGCAAAATAGTCCTAGGACTATGAAAAAATTCTAGAAACTGCCCTAAGGTTTTGAAACCCTAAAGCGCCACGTGTCAACATATTATGCCATAGATTGGCTAGGTATACTATACTGCATTTATTGCGCAAAAAAAAATTACTATCTAAATACTGTCGGAATTTAATGAATTTTAACGGTTTAAAATTACGATAATGCCCCCAACCGTACCTGAACCGTAACGCCAAGATCTAGCTTTTCTGCTTTTCAAGGCGGCGATAAGTAAGCCGAAAGAGAATATAACCGCGAGAGCACACCGTTTGTGTAAAGCCAATGAAATTGGTATTTCTCGTCCGATGCATTTTCGCCCGTCGGAATGCTGAATTCACTGCCCACACCCTGTGCGTGTGTGTGATTCGAGCATAATTATTTTTTTCTGAACGAACATAACTTTTTTATATTTTTTTTAATGAAGTGAAGAAGGAAATAGTACTCTACCTTGATGGCTTCTTGAATGAAAAGAACGGTGATTAGCATGCCAAATAATTCCCCCGCTACCCTTGTGAATCGAGTTATTATTGTACATGCATTGAATATTGCGAGAATAAACAGCATCAATGCAGTCCACACACAAACCCTGTTTTTGGCAAATCGAATTATGACTCATTACGCAAATCGAACATTAAATAAAATAAAATAAAAAATTGAAGGTTAGGTTGCTTACCACCCTGCCCAAGCTAAATACAGTTCCTTTCCTACATTGTGGTTGGCAAAATTGTATAAGTAGGCGTACATTATAATAGTCGGGTCTGCAACATATCAATAATGGCTGCCCACCAAAAATCGAATGGATGACCCCACATATAGCTGTCGAAGCAAGAGTTTCGGAAGTGCTCAAGCTTCCATCTGTTACAACAAAAAAATCAAGAAATCCCAACAATCGTATTTTACGAATTAGTTTGTTAAATTTAATGTATTAACAAAGCGACCTGTTTCGCAACTCAGCTGCTCGCCAAAGGCGATAACAGGAAGAGCAGAAGCGCAGTTGGAGCCAGAATCCTGAGAAGGCGAACAAACAATAAAAATCAAATCTTTTCGCTACTTGATTGAAATATAGCCGCAATTAAATGCGACAAAAGGAAATGCACCCGAGCCACATGTATCGATCCAGTCCTTCTTGTAGCAAGCCAGCCTTCCTTTGACATCGTTCAACATTCCGCTGAACGGTGTCATTACCCCCAGATCCATGGTCATGGCTGCAAATCAAGAAACAAAATTAAACATGTTAATAATAATTCAGTTCACAATATACACATCCTTACCTATATCAAACACTTGTACCTCAAATCAAATTCATGTATTTCGATTTCCAGGAAAACTAAAGAGCTGAGAAGTAAAGATAAAAATATGATCTTTATTTCCCGGAATTTAACAAGCAATTAAATTGGGAAATCAACAAATAAAATCATTAATAGCAACACACCCATGATTTTAAACATGCCAGGGATTCATGGAAATGCACAACAGTCACAACAAATCCAACGTAAAATCAAGAAAAGCAAAAAAAACCTAGGATGAAGGAAATCCAACTGGAAACACACCCCGTTCAACGTAAAATTCAACTGGAAACACACCCCGTTCAAATTCCTTAACATCATCAATATGAACATTACTATCTAACTATAATGGGTGGTTGATGTCTTGTCAAACTATAATTTTTTCGAAAGATTCAACAATCATAAACTAATTATTTAACATTTGAAAAGAAGAACTGCAAATTAACAACTTCTTGAAAACTACTTATAAAAGAGTCCATTGATGAGAATGAAATCAAATAAAAAAGAAAATTTTTGAATGTTTCCATAGAGCAATGAAATCAAGAATAAATACGAACACAAAAAATAGTAAGAATAGAGACAATTTTTTAAAGATTTATGCGTGCGATTCTTCAAGCGAACGAAATACTAAAGATTTCGAGAACCTAGAAATTCACAAATTAGCGAATTAAATAAACACAAATTAGCGAATTAAATAAAGTGAAAACTGAAGATCTTTGTCATTGTTTATGATGTTGATTTGAATGAAAGAATAACCTGAAAATGCGAGCGATTTTGTGATGAATTGCGAAATAGAGATGAATTGCAATTAGGGTTTGAAATGAATTGTCTTTTTATATATATATATAAATAGTAAAAAGAAATTGGGACCCAATTGATCAACTATTGAAAATCGTGTTTTATTTATTTACAAAAAACGTTGTTACAACAATTTTATTTATTTACACACAAACCAACGTTTATTTAAAAAAATCGAAGAATATTCATTTATACAATTCAAACCTAACGGCGGTTCGCATAGAGCCGTGGATGCGCCACCGTCGGTGGCGCCGCCGCCGCCGGTGCCGAGTATCGGCAAGGTATATACCAGCATGCGAATAGGATAGAACGAAGAAGCCCGTGGAGAGAAACAGAGGTATCCTTACATCGAACCAGTAAGCCCATGATATCTCTGCGGCTGACAAAGTGGGGGCGGCTGTCTCTGGCGGCGACGACGGCGACGGAGGTCGCATAATGTGGGTGGACGTTTGCCGTGGAGACGAAGCGGTAGCTGCCTCTTGAGGCGAAGGTTGAAGGTGCGTTTGTGTAATTCGCAAGGTCTCCGATTGCGTCAGCGGCGATTGCGATTGCGATTGCGATTACAGCGGCGGCGATGGCTGGGTAATCTCATCCAGTATCGTCTTCAAGCTTAAGATCTTACTAACAATGGCATTAAATGCCATGCGAAGAAGGACAAGAGAAATGGGAGCAAAAAGGAAGAGCATTTGGCTTCCACAAATTGGCCAAAATTGGCCGAACAACGAAGCGTGCCTGAATTGAGAAAAAAATGTTTTGTAATCTGATCCTCCAGCTGTTTCAACTGAGATTTGATTGACGCCATTGCTAAAAAAAATTCTCTCTGCTGAAATTTGTTTTTCTCTCAGCTGAAATCTGTGAAATCTGTTACTGTATTATGTATATATAATACATTCAAATAACTGATTAACAACCCTAACCCACCTTTAGCATTGAGTATCTGCTGAATACTCGAGCTGAATCTGTTTTTATTTTTTTTTCTCTCAGTTGAAATCTGTTATTGATTAACTAACCCTAACCTCTTTAGCTAATGTATACTAGTGTGTGTATGTCTTTAGCACCGAGTATACTAATGTAACTAACCCTAACCTCTTTAGCTAATGTATACTAATGTGTGTGTATGTCTTTAGCATTGAGTATACTAATGTATACTAATGTGTGTATGTGATGGGTCTATACAAATGGTCCTATTTATACTTAGTTCATCTCTGTAAGTAACTGCATCGATTAATTTAATCATATAATTGTTACAGAAGATTTCATAAAAATTCTAATTTCCTTAGAGTAACTTTTAGAAGATAACTACACTATAGTGATTTTTGGCAAGTTTTTAAAAAAATATTACAACTTTGTCACAGTTCTTATCTATTTCTAGAAAATGTGCATCTACAAAATGGTCTATTTATGAGTTTGAATATTTTCCACCCTCAAAATACAATAAATTATTCATAATGTACCATGAATTGAATGTTTTAAAACCCTCAAAATACAATAAATTATGCATAATGTACAACTCATCACATGGAAAGAGAATGAACACATTCATCGATAATTACGAAACAACCGTTATCTTCTTACATAAATGTACAACCACAAACTATGCAATAACCAACACCAAACACACACATATATGCCCGTTCTTACATGGAAATAGTACCGTAACCTATACAAAACATTGTATATAATAATCGAATCAATAATCGGATCAATTCACTAGCACATTAATAGAAGAGCTTCACGAGTTCGACCAAGCAGATTCAATGCAGTTGCAGCTATGTGATTCCCCGTTAAACCAGCAAGAGCGAGTTGTTCTTGTGGCAATGCACCCTCAATATAATTATCCGGCAAAGTTATAGGCCGCCACTGAAGAATCAAATCGAGAAATACACATAAGAAATTGTTTAATTCCAGATTTATATAAACTAAGTGAATTTATTTTTTACCTTAATTCCAGCATCGAGCAGCCCATCAAGAGAAATAAATCGAGCAACATGAGCACCAAATCCTCCAACGGAACCTTCCTCGACTGTGATAAGGAATCTATGGTTCTTGCATAACATTCTTATTAATTTAATATCGAGCGGCTTGCAAAATCTCGCATCAGCCACAGTAACTTCAATACCAAGCTTCGAAAGAAGATTATGTGCTCTAAGACAATTTTGTACCATCGAACCAAACCCCAAGAAAGCAATATCTTTACCTTCTACAAGTACTCTCCCTCTGCCAATCTATTCGATCTCTTATTTAGAGACGACATAAAAAAAAAAAAAAAAAAAAAAAAAAAAATGGATTGTATGTTTACCTCAATGGATTCTCCGACATATGGTTTATGGTTTGTCAAAGCAACGGCACCTCTAGGATATCGAAAGCAAACTGGCCGGTCATTAATGTTGACCGCAGTGTTGACCATACGAGCTAGCTCAGTCTCATCTGACGGTGACATCACAATCATGTTCGGTAAACATGACATAAACGTTATATCGAACGGTCCAGAATGAGTTGCCCCATCGGACCCCACTAGACCTGCACTCGTAATTGCAAAACGTACCGGAATCTTCTGCCTATCCACATCATGAACTACCTGAGAAAGGTTTCATCAGAGATATATATTAAAAATTAAAAAAAAATATCTTTAAACGAAATTATGGAATGAGATGAAAACCTGGTCGTATGCTCTTTGAAGGAATGCCGATGGGATAATACAAAAGGGTTTTAATCCACCGCACGCTAGACCAGCGGAGAAAGTAACTGCGTGCTGCTCCGCCATGCCGACATGGAAAAACTTGTCCGTTAAGTTATCTTTCAATAATTGAAACGAAGGTTCCATTCCCATTCCTGCATGCACCACTACAATATCTTCGTCTTTTCTTGATTCAGTGATCAAAGCCTCCACAAAGTGATCGCTATACGTTTGCGGTCTAGAATTGCCGTTTAGTGGTTCATTGTTCAAGAGACCTATTTATCAACAAAATCGAAGAATAAATAAATTAAATATTTAAATCCAATATAATACTAAGAAAATGCAGGATATTTAGTATTACTTGTGTGGTAATCTTCTTCGACTTTGTGATGTTCATTTGTTATGACATGAACCAAAACGGGGCCCATTGAGTTGAGAGATGCCACCTCACGAAGAACACAAACAAGGTCTTCTATACTGTGACCGTCTACGGGGCCGATATAGTACAATCCGAGCTCTTCGAATAAAGTTGATCCTGTGGGGCCCATCATACCACGTGCGTACTCGTCGATCTTGGCTGCCCACTCGTGCATTCCACCTCCGATTTTCTTGGTAAGAACCTGAAACAATCATCCATTACTGCAACCATCATCTCTGTTCGTTGCAGCAAAATTTTGCTGGCGTAAGAGAAGGGAGAAATTTTTTGGTTCAATCAATACGAACATTCAAAATCACAATCACCGCAAGTTAGTGTGTTCTGATGGAAGGCGTAATAAATCAAAAATGTTCTGGTAACATTGCTTCCATGAGTGGAAATCGGATGGATCGAGTCGGATTTGGAAAAAGTCCGATTTTTTCAGAAGTGAAACACTAATTCCAATCCAGTTCCAACGAAATCAAATAATTGGGCATTGGAATTTCGGGAATTGAAATGAAAAAAATTGTTCCCCAATTGAGAATTCTAGGATCGGAATAGGCGGAATTCAGAAAATTCAGGTTTTTGAGTAACCTAAAATATAAAATACATAATAACATTTGATATTTTAAGTGTAATTTTTGGAAAAATAAAAAATTCCAAATTTTCGGAAATTAAAATTGGATCGGAAATCCCAATTTCATATGTATTCCAATTCCGATCCAAAAAAAAATCACAAAAATCGGAAATCGGAATTTTTGGAATTCTAAATGAAAAATACTTTCCAAATACCTTAGCAAGCTCTCTGAATTTCCTGAAAATTTTGCTCGACTGCAGCTTGCTCAGAGTACTAGAAACAGCATTAATCGATGCTTTAGGGACATGCTCGAGCTTCATTTGTGAAGAATGGTGACAATCATTTAAAATCACGACCATATTCGAATCCAAATAACCTGCATTGCTCATAGCCTCGTAAACCTGGCCAGCCATAGTCGTTTCGTTGCTAATCACAGAAACTATACGGTCTTTTTTCCCTTTAATATCTCGTGCAACCGCCATACCTAGATATAAAATTATATAAATTAATTATTGAAGAAACAGAATAAATTCTGAAAAGAAAGAGAAATAAATAATAATAATAATACCAAGTCCCGAAGAAATGCTGCTGCACCCATGCCCTGCACCAAAGGGATCAAATGTACTACGACACGTATAACTCGTTAAACCATCTAGAGTTTTAGCGTTACGAACAAGGTCCCTTCTCCCAGTGAGAAGCTTATGTGGATAAGTCTGTTAATTAAATACATAGAAAGAACACGATAAATGAAAAGCAATGATAAAATGTTGAATCCGAAACAAGTTTCAAATCCGACGAATAATATTTAAAAGATACGGGATCGAGAAGGAATATTCTCACTTGATCCTCCATATCCCAAAGAATCTTGTCCACGGGGGAGTTAAAAACGTGATGAATAGCCACTGTTAGTTCGACTACCGATAAACTGGCTTTAAAGGGCTTTTGTGTTTTCGACATGGTATGTAATAATTCAGACTGAATTTCGTCTGCTAGCTGTCTTAGTTCCTGCACGAGAAATATTCTATTTTTTTAGCTGCATTGTTGCAAATTGAACTCCAAAATTAAAAACTTAAATTACAAATTTATCGAACCTTGGAAGTTAAATTTTTTAAATGCATAGGACTTTCGATCATGTCGAGAATGGGTGTCGGCCCTTTCTCATCGGCGTTCGGTAAACAACGTACGTCACCACAATATTCCTACATCAAGAAATAACACCATATGCAACCTCATTAAGTTTCAAGTGGTCTTACATTACTTCTAAAATCAAACATCCTTTACAACCGCCCCCTGAGGTAAGATTAAATTACGAAAAGACACCTCATGTTTGAGTAATTACAACCACCCCTCAACTATTTGAATATTCTTACACATTCACCCTTGCGATGTCAAATTTAGTGAAATCTTTTAGATTATGCGGAATATTCTCCGTTTTGTACCCGTTTTACCCCATTCTCACTCCACATTTCGAAACATGATCATAAGCTTGTAAATATCAAATCATAGTGCATCTGAAACTGTCTTTTTGCACAAATTAGAGAACATTCCACGTAATCTAGAAGATTTCATTGAATTTGAGCACATATAAGAAGCTTCATATTTGATGGTGGTTGTAATTACCCAAAGATAAGGGGGTTTTTATGTAATTTGACCTTACCTCGGTAATTTACCTATGATTAATGGCGTATAAACAAGATCAAATAAAATGATTGGTCACTGATTAACGAATACCTTGGAAGTAGAGGTGGAAGCTGAAGTGTGGGCAAAGCTAAGCCTCGAGAATTCCACATTTGAAGGGAAATTAACACTTGAGAAATTGATTTTAGGACTCAGTAATCTCGAATTATCACTGAAATCAGCACTAATCCGTAAAGGGTTCTGCCGGCAAGAAGCACTGGCCATTGATCAAGAACAAAGAAAAAAAACACGATTTTTTTTTTCTGATTAAAAAATCAAGAAACCAGCTCCCAAGAACTGATGAGTTTTTGATTGAATCCCAGAAATTATTTTCTGGGCACGAATCATTTGTGGAGAAAACAAACAGGGGAGATTGAAGATGTGATTCTGGAGTGATGTGGACAGAGGAGGACTATTTGGGCCGTAAATGGGCTTTTTCTTTACGCAAATTCGGGCCGACAAACTTTTTGTAGTATGGGCTGAAACGTTAGTTTTTTCTGGTTTGGTAATTAACGTGAAAACCCGCTTTTGGTGCTAAGAAAGAAAAGTAAACCACGTTTCTTAAAATGTAAAGGAAACTTTTTCGTCAAAGGCAAGTAATTTATCCAATTTAATTCCTCCTTATCCACACTTTATTATATATTTCTGTAACGTATTTATGTATATATATGTAATACTATATAAGATGTTCATAATTCAAGGCTGATTTCTGTTATTTGTGTAGGGGATTCTCTTTATATAATTAACTTTGGTTTGACCAATCAAATATCTCCATATTATTATATATATAAGATGGTCAAATGATATGAAAAATTAATTATTAATTCTTTCAAACTTTTTTTTTTTCCTGCAATTTGCATTTTCCATCGTTACCAGAGATTATCAAGTTCATAAGGTATGTATGCTATGGAGTTTTAATTTTTTTTTTTTTATTATTTTTATAATTGAAATTTCGGGTTTGAAGCCCCGATGAAACGTCGAATCATCGAAATCTGACGGACCGTGTGGATCACTTTTCTTCCAGAAACAAACCTGACATTTCTTTGTTCAAGACAATTTCACATGTGTATATGGTCCACTCTAACCCTGAAGTGTTGACTTTTTGTTCTTATTTGTGCAGTAGTTTTAATTCTCGTTGACTTATCCTCTAGTTTTAGCCATATTCCAATCCAAATAGTAAAACCCCGCCAATTGTGGTCCTCAATTTTATAAGATGCGTCTAGCTTTAAACCCGCACTAAATTATGGGTATAAAGTGTACATTTTCACATTGGTTCATAAATTATTGGCTGACTCGTTGGATGCGGTTTATTTCATGCTGCACTGAATGAAATACATCGAATACGTATTATTTATTTACGCTCACACACACATGTTAGAATGTGTTGATGATGGTAAATTTGACCCAAAAGATCCTCATTTTGGTCACATTTGACTTTTATATCGATCTTTTCAAATAATTTTTTTTTTCAAATTTCTATTACAATGAAAAACATAAAAGGGAGGAATATGGGATTTGAATCATAAACATTTGATAATCACTATTAGGTATGATTTTTTCTTTTTTTTTTTTTTTTTTTTTTTTTTTGGGGGTGTGTGGTGAGGATTATGTTTAAGACCTAACTCACTCATCATCCACACATATGAGTTCTGATTTCAATCATTTAAAATGAAGACTATTGAGATCTCAAGTTGATTTAGAAAAATGTCAATTCTTGTATATATATATTTATGTATTTGGTCTTAGGTATAGGCATGTGTCTGAGGCCCGAAGTTTGTTATATTATGTTAGGGTCCAAAAAACTATGTTTTATTACAATTAGGGTCCTCAAATATGGTTTTCTTTCTATTTTAATACAAAAAATTAAAACAAAAAAAAATGCATATGGAGCTCAAATTTATATAATTTTTATAGAAAATATGAATTTAATAATTAATACTTACTTTTATATTAAAAAAATTTAAAAAATCAGCTTGGGCAGGCTGGTAAATACAGGTTAACTTGTTAGGAGTTAGTTTTGAGGTTATTGATTAGTGGTTCTCTTACAAGAAAAGTAAAATGCATGTGTTCTAGATTAGAAGCTTCTTAAATTGATTTATTGTCGAGAAGAGAATCAAGTCAAGATTCTTTATGCGTGTGAAAAGTCGGCAGCCGACCGTCGGAATTTCCGATGTCGATCCGGCAGCTTTGTTAATTTCTGTCCTTTAAACACAATTAAATATTAACTCTTTTTTAATTAATCTGTACTTAGGTAATATAAATTAGGTACATTCTGGTTTCAGCAGATTATCAATTGTCAATTATTGGGAAATCATTTGATTAATTAGTCAACGTTTGGTTGTTTTTTTTGTTAATACAAAAATCATGCATGTGACATGCAAAATGACATAATTTAGCGTGTTATATTTTATGATTAATACTAATCATGATGCAGCCTTTCTCTTTGACTAGTCATATATCACCCAAATTTATAACTTTCATAATTATATACTATAGTATTTCAAATTAACTGCTTTCATACTATTTAGTTTATTTTATATTTTTGAATGTTACCTCAAAAAAAGTAAATAAAGTTGTCATAGAGATACTAGATAGATATCATGCAAATAATGCCACGTTTGCAACCGTTGACTTTGAATACTAGGGATTGATGCCACATCTATATATATTAATTTCATATAAATTATATATGTACAGTTTCATCTATATACAGTTTGTATGCATCAGGATTGAAATTATTATCAAATCAATTATTTTCAGGATGTTAAAGCCCGAATTTCTACTGATATGGTTCTCCCTCCTCATAATTGGGCCCGAAATCCGATTTTCCCGGGCCGACATTGGCACCGCCAGCCAGTACATCCCTCCGTACTTACGTAAGTTCCACTCTGCCGCTTACAGTACCCCGTTGCCAGAAGTATTCAAATCTGACATTATTTTTTTTTTTTGCATTTACTTAATGTTGTGTATTAGCGACGGCGTGTTACGGAAATGACGTGTCGCAGTTCCCGACGAGCAACCTATTCGCCGCGGCAGGGGAGGGGCTGTGGGACAATGGCGCCGCCTGCGGGCGGCAGTACTTGGTGCGGTGCATCAGCGGCTCGCTGCCGCAGGCGTGCTTGGTTCCCGGGGAGACGATCCAAGTTAGAATCGTCGACCGGGCCCAAACGTCGGTTTCTCGGCCCAGTCGAGATGGGACTAGCCTCGTGTTATCCAATACTGCTTTCCAAACAATTGCCAATCCTGCGGTTCCCTACTTGAACATCGACTTTCAACAGTAAGTATCTATAAATATATACATACACATTATTGTATGCATATAAAACACACACACACACACAAACACGTTTTTTTTGCTAGACTTAGTCTTCCATGAGTCGTACTTTAATTATGGGGAAAATGACTTCTTCTTTTGTGAGTATTCGGAAATTACCTCTCAAATTTCATCGACGCATGCACGACAAAATTAGGAATATGCTCTCTTTAATTTAAAAAAAAATATATATATAATCAATTGACTCGCAATTAAATTATATAGATAGATAGATAATTTCATATATATGTAGTGAAAATTTAAATAAATTAGAAACTAACATAAGTGAATATATGTTATTATGTGTAGGCTATGAGCTCGATTAGCCGGCCCGGCGGCCCGGGGAAGCCGACGGTTGTTAGTTGAAAATTTTAGGTGAATGGACATTTATAATTATTTATTGTATTTTTTTTATGATGTAAAAAGAACTGAATATTGATAGTACTTTAATTTCTCCATAATTTCTATATTTATTGTTTAATCTCTTTCGATACGTCTTTACTAACATGTGAATGGGTTTTCGTTTTTAAAGTGTTGGGGGAATTCGAACGTAACACTCAACAAACAACGCTCGTAATTAACGTACATCTTTTGTAGTTTACGAATGCAGCATGTTCGTGAAGGAGTTCGAATTCTTGTGTCCTTTTCTTGATTAATTCTGAATTTAAAATTTATTGTTTGCAAAATATATAGATTAATAAAATAAAGAAATGGAGAAATTAAGACTAAAAATAAGAAGTAGAGAAGAGTCTTAGCACACAATGAATTGTCAAACTTGTAATTACAATAATAGAGGGAGATGCCCATATCAACATACAAGATTCAACTGTTTCTCCATTAAAAACTTTGAAATATATTTTCATATTAAAGATTTAAAATAGAAAAGGTCAACTTCCATAGCGATGGTCAACGACTATTTTTTCAAATATTTGGCTCGGGATTGGCTGATTTTTCTTAAATTTGAGTTTTAGTGATTTTGAAAGTGACATGACCAATTTTATTTTTGTAATATCTCTAAATATTTTTGGACTTTTAAACATGTACATAAATTATAAAGTATTGATAGCTAGTCTTACCTTCTAGACTCGAAGGAACTAGTACTATTACTAGGCATTAATTGAATGAATTATTTGGATATTTGTAATAATAAAAAAAATGACCTTGATGTAATTTTTCATATTGTAAGTCCATGTTAGCCGAAAACATAAGATAAACTTCCTAAATTAAATTGATTAATTAATATAATAATAATATTAATGCTTTCTGGTGTCAATATTTCTGACCTTATAGCTATTTATGGAATAGATCCGCAATCCAAACCTTCCAAGTTCCAACGGTCTTCAGATCAGCGAGACCTATATTATTGAACTCTAACCAAGCGAGCTCTCGGCTTTTCTTAGTTTTTCGTCGGGAGTTCGGCTCAATGGTGCATAGCGGTCTTTCATCAGCTAATTTGGCTTTTACGAGATCCAGTGAGCTTTTGGCCCACTAACTCAATATGTGGTATTCGACCGAATAGTGCCGAACTGACCCCATCAGTATCTATAGAAGTGTACGTGAACATACTTAAAACAGACAAAGATTTTAAAATAAGTCGATTTAAATTATAATTTTAAAAGCACCTACACGCTACAATTTATTTGGGCTTAAAGTTAAATTGGACTCAATATTGGGCTTTACACAAAAATTATCTACAATTAGTAAGCCCAAAGTATTAGGCCTTAATTGGGCCAAACAGATACACAATAAAAAAAAGGGTAAATTACACACACCCCCCTGAGGTAAGCTTAAATAACTGTAAGGTCCCTATGGTATCGATAATTACATTCACCCCCTGAAAGGTAGTTAAAAACTCTAACGGGATAATGCATTGTATACATTATTCCGATAGGGTTCTAATGGACTATTACTTTTAGCTAGTTGTGGAGATAACATAGAGTTATGGGGAGTTATGGGGTAACATGGCTCCCCCAATATTTTTTAAATCACCCATAACTCTTTGTTGTCTTCACCACTTCCTGAAACCAATAGTCCATTAGAACCCTATCAGAATAATGTATCCAATGCATTATCCCGTTAGAGTTTATAACTACCTTTCAGGGGGGTGAATGTAATTATCGATACCACAGGGACCTTACAGTTATTTAAGCTTACCTCAGGGGGGTGTGTGTAATTTACCCTAAAAAAAAAACCCGGGCCCACTTATTAAATAAATATTATTTAAAAATTACAAAATTTCCAAAATCCCCAATCCAAACAGTGCAGTACTCTACTCTGTTCGTGCGATTACCTTCTCTTCCCGTAAAACATCCATTTTTATCGATTTTTAGAAATTCTCCGATCTGTGTAGAGAGAGAAAGTAGAATGTCGGGGAAAGGAGCAAAGGGTTTGTTGACGGGGAAAACTCCGGCGGGAACAAAGGATAAAGATAAGGACAAGAAGAAACCCACCTCTCGCTCTTCTCGAGCTGGACTTCAGGTTTCAATTTTTTTTCTCTCTCTCGAATTCTACTACTGTTTGTGTTATCTGTTGATTATTTTCATTTTCTTTCGTGGACTTCGTTTCATTTTATTTTATTTAATTTATCAATGACTTTTTGATATTTTCAGCATTTTTTTTTTGTGGCCGATGCTTTTTCTCTACGTAATTTTGGATGCTGGATAGGGTTTGATTAGGGCTCTTACTTTATCTCCTGTTAACTGTATTCAAGTTGTTCGTAGATTAAACGATGCACTCAGCTTGATCGATTATCATCATCATCTCTTTTTTTTGTTTTTTGTTTTTTTTTTTTTTTCTGTTGATTTTATTTTTATGTATTAAGGTAAATGATTTTGTTGTATTAGGGGAAATAGTTTTGAAATATAATATTGACAACCCTGCATGATTCGGTTGAGTTATTATAAGCGAAACAACACATTCTAGAACACTCTAGATCGAATTGTGGTTGAAGGGAAAAGTAACTGAGCTGAGATGAGCTGAATTCATTTCGTGCATCCCTTGTGCTGATTTGAGCTTCTCGTTTGGCTTGAGCATAAGTGCGTCACGTTAAAAAACGCGAAATCAATCGTCAAAGAATTAAGATAATTTATCGTATATTGTTTGCATGGCATGATATGGACATGTGGCTGTAATTGTGCATGAATGATAATTGAACCCTATTTTGTTTCGTGAAATGTTTCGTTGCTACATATAATAGAAGTACAACTTAAGAATACTACATCTAGTCTATATTTTGTTGATGCAGTGCCTGCATTTTCTTTTAGTACGATTTTTTTGTGCTAAAGAATCTTCGATAACTTTTCAATAGAGCTCATTAACTTTTTTAATTTTTTATTTTATTTTTGGTTATTTTGTTTGTGTAGTTTCCTGTTGGAAGAATCCACCGACTTTTGAAGGAACGAGCGACTGCGCATGGAAGAGTAGGTGCAACGGCTGCTGTATATTCTGCAGCCATTTTAGAGTACCTAACTGCAGAAGTGCTGGAATTGGCTGGAAATGCCAGCAAGGATTTAAAGGTGAAGCGTATCACGCCACGTCATCTCCAGCTGGCGATACGTGGTGACGAGGAACTCGATACCCTCATAAAAGGAACTATAGCTGGTGGTGGTGTCATCCCGCACATACACAAGTCGCTCATCAACAAGTCCTCCAAGGAATAAAATGTTAAAATAAAATCGTGTTGTAAACTGTTAAATATCGTTCTTGGATTAATTAGGCTGTCTACATATTTAGGTGTTCTTGTTTGTGGCGTGTATATTGAGAGCTGAAAACGGGTTGCTGCTCGGATTATGTTTTATGAGTTGAACAAACTTTTAGGCGTATGCTTCTTTCGAATCGTGTTGCATCAAATTACTTGTGCTAAAAAAAGGGTTTCTTGGATTACGTTTCACAGTAGGCTTCGTTTGGAACATATTACAGTCATTCTTTACATAAATTTTATATATATTTTTCGAGATTTTTGCATCTTGGAATTTCAAGAACTGGAGGCGATAAATAATCGAGAATCTGTCAAGAATCAAAGGTGATAAATAATCGAGATCATCTGGATACCTAATTGAGAATCTGTCACCAAGTAATTAAGACAAGAGAAGCAAGATATTTCAAAACAAAGTACCTAAATAATAATCACTTCAATAACTCAGTTCTTACACAGAGATAGATTCAAGTGAAGATAAATAAAGATTAGAAACTTACATCGAGATCAAATAATACACAATTCAGCACCAAAATGCCCTCGACGCAAGCCATCGACCACAATAAATAAGTCAAAATGAGAAAAAGCCTAGCATGCTGTCAAGATTGATCCCCAGCTCCAAATAAATACACAAACACCCCTCATATAACTTTTTCGCTACATATAAGTCCAGCTGGATCTCAAACTCTACAAACTAGTCTTCCAAAATAGAACATAAAAACTCCTATCACCCCTAAAAACAATTTTTTTTCCATTCTCCCAGAATACGAAAACAAAGAAAGAGAACTCGAGAAAAAAAGGACCTAATCGCAAATTTTCAAGAAACCTTTCAAATTTATCAAAGAAGCGAAACCTTAGGGACCTCCACAGGAAATTGATGAATCTCATTCATCCACGGGCTTTTCTCCTTTGCTGGATCAATAGACCTAAGAGCCTTCCACACAGCACTGTTACATTTAAAGCCCGATCCAAAAGCAATCTGCCAAGTCCTATCTCCCCTCTTAATCCTCCCTTTAGCTTCCGAATACGCCAGCTCATACCACAGTGAGCTGCTCGACGTGTTTCCGAATCGGTACAGGGTCATTCTAGAAGGTTCCATATGCCAATCAGACAGCTGGAGATTCTTCTCCAACTCGTCCAACACCGCCCTTCCACCTGCATGTATGCAGAAATGCTCGAACGCCAACTTGAAATCCGGTATGTAAGGCTTAAGCTTCATTTTCAAAAGCTTCTTCCCAACTAGAGTGGCGAAGAAAAGCAACTGTTCGGACATGGGCAGGACAAGTGGGCCCAATGTAGTGATATTTGTCTTTAGTGCATCGCCTGCAACTGCCATCAAATCCTTCGAAAGGGCAACTCCGACTTTTCCATTCGGATCCTCCATTTGAGTTACACAAGAGAAACACTTATCGTCCGAGCCCTTATGTGTTCTTACGGTGTGGACCAATCTGTACTTCGATCTCCAATAATCGGATCTTTTGTTCGACAGCAAAATAGCAGCACCACCCATTCGAAAGAGACAGTTCGAAACGAGCATTGACCTCTCGTTCCCGAAATACCAATTCAGGGTAATATTCTCCATGCTTATCACAAGAGCGTAAGTGTTGGGGTGCACTTGTAAGAGATCTTTAGCAAGATCGATCGATATCAAGCCGGCACTACACCCCATCCCACCAAGATTGTAGCTAATTATATTCCCTCTAAGCTTGTAATGATTTATAACCATAGCGGACAAAGAAGGTGTAGGGTTAAAAAGGCTGCAGTTAACAATCAAGATCCCAATGTCTTTAGGTTTCAAGGATGTTTTCGCAAGAAGCTCGTCAATCGCACCAAACATTACAGCCTCGGCTTCTTTCCTCGCTTCATCCATGCACGGATTCGGCGGGACCCGCAGAACCGCTTCTGGGAGATAAGTGGACTCTCCAAGACCGGATCTTTCCAGAATCTTCCGCTGGAACTCGAGATTCTCTTGAGTAAACGTACCGGTCAAACTCGACCTCTCCATGAAGATCTGCCTAGTGCATTTCCGGTCCTCATCGGGTTTGTAGCACGAGAAATTCACGAGGTAGACAGGGCGAGGGCGGGTGAGGAAATAGACGGTCGAGAGGAAAACCAATAGGGCAGAGCAAACGATTACCGAGATGAGATTGAATCTAAGATGGCTCCAAAGAACCGAAATGTCTTGGAGAGAGAAAGTCGAGATTTGGGCAGCAACAATCACCAAAAGAGGGGATAAAAAAAGGTACATTCCATGGGTGATTAAGTAATGGTAACCGAGCTTCACATACTTGAGTTTTACAGATTGCTTGAAATCAGGGAGCTTTTGTGAAGAAGAAAAAGGTGGGATCAATGGTTTCCTCTCGCTCATCTTTCTCTCTCTACTTCAATCTTTTCCACTCTATCAAAAAAAAAAAAAATGATTGATTGACCCGGGATCAGAAAATTGAGAAAATAAAAGATCCTTAAATTGATGAAATCCTAGTCCCAAGATTTGAGCCCTTTTTTATCTGGATCTAAGAGAGTCCTATTAGAAAAAAAAAAAGGCTTCTAAAAGAATTCCAGATTTATAACCATCTAGATAATGGTCATCTAAAATCAAATTTTCTTGAAAAATAATGTACCTTTACACAATCTCTATGCAAAGTAATGCAGCCTGCACCTCAAGATTTCCCTAACAAATAAATCCCTGAAAACAAAATTCGAAAAAATAAATAAACAAAAAAACCCATCGTCATAAAATAAGCAGACGTAGAAATGATGGCAAAAAGATTCCAACTTTATCAATCAATTAACAAGATTCGATTTTTAATCATCAACATTTCTGCTCAATAATGAATAAACTCAAGAAAAAGGTGGAAATTATCAAAAAATAAGAGAAACCCGGAAACAGGAAGATCATAATAAAGAGAAAAAGCTAACCTTTTTGTCCTTCAAATTTCTTGGAGCAAAAAAAAAAGAAAGAAAACCTATTGCAATGTATGAAGTGTATTCTAGAGAGAGAAAGAGACGGAGAGGAGAGAGAGAGAGAGAGAGAGTATTTTGTTTTGGAAAAAGTTTAGGGGGGTGAATATTATGAGGGAATAGTGCGCGTGGCGACAACATGTGTTTGATTTGAACGCATGTTGGTATGTTTGGGCAATGAGTTGTACATTAATGTTTTTTCTTTTCTTTTAATGTGTGTTTGGATGAGTTGTAATCCTTCCAAAACTTCTAATGTCAAAAGCGGTTTTTCATTGTTTGTATCTATCTATTTTTATATATATATGTTTGATTTTTCGAGAGTTGAAAATTAAGATGATGATACTATTCAATTTTGATACTCGAAATTTTAATGAAATAAAGATTATTTTTTTGGAATATATATATTGGATAAGGGGTATTGGATAGAGTCAAATTGGAAACAAAAGGATAATCGTCCTCCTTTTTCGAAAAAAAAAGAATATTAATAGGGATATTTTTTTAACAAACTTATTAATAATAATATTTATTTCGAAAAAAAAAATAACAACATTATTCTTCTAATAAATTGATGTACTGTTTTGTTTAATCGATTTTCTATTTTTTGCTCTTTATAATAATCGAGTACTCGCAAATTGATTACCAATCATTAATTATGTATTGAACTCCTAAAAAATAAATAAAATGGTAGTATATAAGTAGAATCTAATTATTTGTTTAATACACTCATATAAATATGTGTGTTTATTTGTGGATGAACATACTCCATACATTTGCAGCTTATGAAAGGCTACATAGAATCATCCACATTGGGTGATTTTTAATTATTATCGGGATAATTAATCACCATTAAATATATATATATATATGGGTGTGTGCGTGATTGAATACAGATCAACGGTTAAAGCATTTCAAAGTTACTAATTGCAATTTATGCCTTTCGTTAGAACCAATGGTGAATTTTGGAAAAAGTAGAAAGTTACATCGGGTGTCTTTTTTTTTTTTTTTCTGATGATCTACACATACAAATGTGGATATGTGTGTTTGTGTGTATATAGTAAAGATCTACCCGGTTTATTAATCGAATATCGGGACTCATCCAAACTTTTAATTTTTATTATGTAAAATAAAATAAAATTCAAAAATCATTTTTGAATAAGAAGTGCTGCCCCACTTCTTTTAGCAATTATTATGTATTCAAAGAAAGAAAGGAAACCACAACTGTAGCCTTTAGAGAGAGGTACTTCAAAAACGACACAAACTTGACTAAACGACACCGTTTGGGGTATTGCTTACTGGGTTCACGTGTCTGATATATCGTATTCAAATATCAATAGGGACACTGTATAATTAATTAATTAATTAATTAATTAATTAATTAAATAATAAATAAAAACATTACTTACAACAAATGCATTCACATGAGATTGGCTGCCAACATTGACTGCCTCAATTCTCTGACCTGAACAAAACAGCTTTACAAGAACTCAACATTGCAAAAATCAAGTGAGATTTATTGGAATGAATAATTAATAAATAAAATCATGTGATTATAAATTTATGATTGAGTAACATAACTAAAGATTACAATTTCTATCACTATCAAGATTAAGTCAATTTTTATTTTAGAATAAAGTAAAAAGAAACAGTACATATGATGCTGTCTTCTTCTGCACCAGAGTGTTTAAAGCTGGCTTGTAAATGGCAATTGTGTAATTAGCAAGATTCTGTTTTTCATTGGCTGGCATTCTCAGGTGAGATATCTTTGGTGAATGCAAATTCAGACACCAGTGCAATGTGATCACTTCCCCATTTCTGATTTAAAAAAAAAAAGAAAAAAAAAGAAAAAAAAATCAGTTTTCATCGTTTATGTTAAAAGAACTGATGTAAGATCTGGAAACAGTACCTTTGTGGGAAATCCGGGAGTTTGCTGCATAACATGCTTGGGAATTGGAGCGAGAACCTTCACCGTTTGTAGACCTTCGGATCGCCTGGACATCAAATTGGATTTTAATGAATTATTTCGGCAGAAGTAAATAGTCTTCCGAATGAAAGTAAATACAGTCGAAGATATACTCGAACTTCCTAGAATTACTTAAAATGTCAATCTTGAGCACGGTTTTATTATTTAGCTCCCGTTAATTATGGGTTAAGTGTTATCAGAAAACCACTTGTGGTCAAGGTTCTAAAAGGCGGTTATCGGGTACGTGGCGGTTAGGGACCGCCACACGATAAATCGGCGCGGCGGTGATTTATCGGAGATAAATCGGAAATATATCGGTTTTTAAATTTAGTGTAATATATTTCTAAATATTATTTGTAAATACTCAAAATATATATAAAATAATATTTAAACATAATTCTATCCTATCATTCATATGTTATTATATAATTCTAATTACTCAATAAATAACAAAAATTTAAAAATAATAAGATCATAATATAATAAAAGATTCTTACGAAATACAAATACTACGCAAGTCTTTCGTATCAACAATTAATATAAACACAACAAAGCATAAATTGCGGGGTAGTAATTGGTTTGGTTTTGGAAGTTGAAAGAATTGGAGAAAAACAAAAAATCAAAACATATTTTCATTTTAATTTAAATTTAAAAAAAAAAAAAAAAAAAAAAAAAAAAAAAAAACCGATTTGTTGACCGATATATCGGTTTGACCCGCCAAAAAACCGCCGCAAACCGCCTCGCCATAAAAAACCGATATTCCAAACCGCCTCAACAAAATCGTAAAGGTTTATAACCGATACCGATATGGCGGCCGATATAGCGACCGCCACGACCGCTATTTAGAACACTGCTTGTGGTGTACACTAACATAGACCATAAAGAATATCATACTGCAATAATTGATTAACGAACAAAGACACTGATAGACGGGAATATAGAAAGATGCTCTAAAACTGACCATATGTAATCAACTGTGCCGGAGAAAAGTCTGTGGTGGCTGGTGACAAGCGGTTCGCCAATGGGATCTCTTAACCACGGAGAATTCTGCAAGAGCCGGAGTTAGTAACTTTTTCATGGTTGAAAAATCGACCACTGTCCAACACGTTTAGCATCCTACAAAAAAATTACGAGTCGTAGTTCGTAAAGTTTTACCACGATCTCTGGATATGCACTTGTCAGGTTCAACGGGTGTTCCATGGTCCTGCAATCTGCACTACCTGTTGCGGTTTGTATTTCTGCTGGAGTCCAAGCTGATGGACTGTAAAATGAACTTCTCGCCTCAGTGACAACATCATGTTCACCATAAGGATGCAATGTTTGTTCGGGGTAACTAGAATCTAAACCAGCTGGAACGGGACTTTTACTAGTATCATGTAATTTCGATAAAAACGAGTCACGATCTTCACCTAGATTATCTATATCCCCATCAGCTACTTCATTAAGTGACAAGACCTCAAGTTTTTCATCCAACGTAAAATCAGCACTTGTAGTAGATTCGCACAAAGCAGGTTCAGATTCACAGGACAGCTTATCATGGTTATCATTTGCAGCTGAAAGATATAAATCAAGGGCCTCGTGTTTTGAAGAAGCAACGTCAAGAGAATTAGGCAACGATTGTTTGGTTTGGAAATCTGATTCTACATATTCACCGACTTCAGCTACCTTGGAGGGTGTATCTTCAGACGATGACTCAAATAAAGCAATTTTATCTGTGTTCGTAGCTGGACAAATAGGAGACTTGATTTCAGATGTATCTGCTGTATCGTGGCTGGACAAGTCATTACTTATCCTAGTTCTATGTTCTTCACCAATGTAAGAACGAGAGGTTTCATCCATGAGTGAGCATTCAGGTTTGGGAAAGCTTTCCGTAGAAGGGGCATCGAAAGGCAAATCTCCTTGTTCTGTTGTTTCACTATTAATTGCAGAAGGTTGAATAGAATCGTAAGCAGCTTGTTTCCTACATCGTGAAATAAGTGTTTCCGATCAAGTGGCAAACAATAAGCTATCAACAAGTCATTAGACAAATTATGTAATCAACAAATAGACTTATCGACATATACCTGAAATCAGGATAAGCAGGTCGACCTATTTTAGCAGATACTTGCCCAGATATCTTATCTCGGGCCAGCGTTGACAGATCTAGCTACAGTAAGATATTGGAAAAACGCAGTCTTAAGCCGTGCTAGTAGTGAATATATGAATAAAGAAAAGAAAGGGATAAAGATTCAAGCAGTCAAATACCTTTTGTTCTGTGATAAAGTTGTACATCGAACTCTGATAGAACAGCAAGTCATACAGATTCAGAGAGAGACCAACGAAGATTAGATTAAATTCAAACCAATGCAAGGGTAGATATATAGCAATAATCTTTATTCAGATTAGAGATCAGCAAACAACCTTCGGGGTGCAGTTAAAGTCTCCACAAATAACTACAGGAGCATCATCCCAAAGCTTAGAAACAGCATGTGCCCTGTCCAGAAGCACTCTAATCTGACATATAAATCAAGACCATCTACATATGAAATTATGAAGATCACACCAACTTTAATTTGAAATCGATAAGATAGTAGCTACAAGCAGAAAGTTCAATAAAGTTGGCAACTAGGTAAAGGAGAAGGTACGTATCTAGTACACGGAGAAGTACAAAACAGAAACTAATGATACATGGAGAATATTGTTAGAGAGAATCCAATTGTGCATGATTCTGTTGTAAATTTTCTCGTGTATAGTGAGAAACCGACAATTATTAGGAATTGTGCTTTTCCCAAGAAAATGAGGATAAGTATGATGCACTTAGTCTTATATGAGAGATAAAAGGGATCAACCAGAACCACTTATAGACAACTTCCATACCTGTCCAAGCTTAATATCTCCCCTTTTAGGATTGAAAAGCACATGAATGTTGCAAATAACAACTCTATCAGAACTTGCTGAACTGCAATTTCAAAGTTTCGCTATATTCAGCATACGTCATAAGATTTTTCTGGAAAAAGAAATAACTCTATTGAAAATTAAAACAATTATGTGGAAACATCAACTTATACATGCAAAAGAAAAGGGTTCAACAAGAACAACATTCAAAAGGAAGAAATGCATCTTGCCTTGTAGACGGAGTTGATGCCTCATTACTTTTATTTGGCCTTTTCAGAGTCTGTTCAACAAGAAAACACAATATAAATGAAGGAATACCAAATATGGAGGGATGGACAGCATCATATACTCAGTCTCTTACTCAAAAGTATCTGTAAACTGATATACCTCAAAAACACATATCTGGGCAACATTATCTCGAAGGCCAAGCTTATTGTATTCAATAGATTCTTCATGCAGCAACTTGAATCTAAAACACATTCGCACTTAATTTAGTTCCAAGTTAAGGTCTATTTCACATGATACCATCTGACGAGGCAAAATGAAGAATACATAAACCTCCAAACATGCTAAGAACTAAATGACTTAATTGCCAGCTCTGCATATCGAGCCATCAATGTACCTCTAAAAATTTCAAAATTGACTAATCGAATGAATTAACAGCAGATAGTAATAACAATATTCTTTGGAGAACGAAGTTACATAACTATTAATTTTACAAACCTCAATTTGAAACTTAAACTAGCACATCAAGGTATGCTAAAGAACAATAGAGAATTATATGTTATATGTCTCTTAACATTTATTCTACATGCTGATACTTTTGTTCCATCATTGTTTTTAGTATTCAAAAGTTTATTGCTGAACTAAATTTGTGCTGATTAATGTGCAGAAAGTCTCTGCGACCAGTTAGTAAATGAAATGATAGCAGACCATCAATATTTGCTAGTGCAATGACCAATACACGGAATAATAAAGGCAATCAAGTTGAACAAAATGGGACACTAGTAATCTTACATCAGATAGAATTTCAACTAGTGATATGAGCAAAGAATGAAAAAACGGTTTAATATGTAAATTATTTCTGTTACCTAACAACAAGTTCAAGCAAATTTAAGCCATTTGGTCAGTAACTGCAGTCAATCTATAACACTCATCATAGTGGTATGTTCACACTGTTGTCTATTGAGGAAGCATATAGCTCATGAACAAGCAGAAAATCATATATAAGCTAATACAAGAAAAATAAAACAACTCTACCTAAACACAAACGAGAACCTGCATGGTAATTGGCAAGCTAATACATTCAGCCTGAACCCATTCTAAACGGATACTTGCATGAGCTGATACTACCATTTGAAAGTTTGCCAGTAAATTGGGAGTTAATACCTTGAAACACGCCAGAATATAGCACAGCCATCAGCAGGATCACCAGTTCGCATCTAAAAATCAACATGATTACCAATCACTGTTAAAACATGATTACCAATCACTGTTAAACTTAATGTATCACATGGGACGAACCAGATTCCAATGACAATATCAAAGAAACTAAACATTTTAAAAGTAACCTTCCAAATGCCACTGTATCCACGAGGCTTCAGTTCTGCCTCCATCTCTTGGAATCTATCAACCTCCTGTTTTTTCAAATGAAAATACATATCAAACGGATGGGCTAATTTGTTACATTAATGTTATCAGAGACTAAAACGCAAAAAAATGTTACTGGAAAGAAACACGCTGATCAAATGAGAAAATAAAGACAAAGATCAACGAGGAAAAAAATGTTACTGGAAAGAAACACGCTGATCAAATGAGAAAATAGAGACAAAGATCAACGAGATCACATAACTTAACTTCTCAACTCTCACCTAAGATTCTAAAACTTAGTGCCGCATCGAAGGGACACAAATTTTGGGGAGAGGGAGTGTTAAATATTATTCTTCACTAAAGCAAAATGTAAGGAATTACAAATTTCATAACAGAAAGCTAAAAGTGCAGCAAAAATTTGAATTCAAGAGGCTGATAAGAAAAATATTTTGAAACTGCAAGCAAAGTTCACTCAAAGTGTGATAATAATGTTGTAAGAAATCTTTGAGATTTCTTCAAGTATAATTAAATCATATCTAGCAAAAGCATCACGACTAACCTGAAAACATAAAATGTCAGCTGACCATAATCCGAGCTCAAAACATATATTTCTTTTGCGCCAATTCCAATCCAACATATAGCGAGGAATATGAAAGTAAAGTTTCTGAAAGTGATCAATGGCCAAGTACTCAGCTAGTATGTTATATGAGAGAACAGTGAACCGCTCTGCACAGGGGTAGCAAGAGGAAAAAGGTTAACCCATATAAACATGACATCACAAAGACATACTTGCAGGTGGCCGAAGTTCTCAAAGTCATATGTCAAAGCTTTAACCGTGCAGTCATTTCAAAGATAAGCAAATGCTTAATCATTTTTCTTGCGTACTACATTACCACCACACGGTCCACACCTAATTTTTGCGGCAACTAGAAATATGTACGCAAAACAATACGTCCACATAAATGAAACCGTATTCCATATAGCTTCTCAAACCAAGTCATGTCTACAGTAATATAAAACGTTCTAAGCTAAAAAAACGGGACAAAAATCCAGAAAATAGTAAACAGAACACTAAGAACTACCACAATGAGGAGGAAGCCCCGGCTTCCGATACTCCCAATCTCGATAATCCGGAGGCTTTGAGGCCCTTGGCCTAAACTGCTGCTGCATTTGCTGCGGTCTAAACTGCTGATAATTACCAGAAGCCGGTCCCACCTGACTTGGCTGCCTATACGGGCGTGGCCCATGAAATTGCTGCATGACAGGCGGACCCGGCCGGTAAGACTGTGATTCGGGTCCATAAAATTGCTGACCCGTTCCATATTGAGGTGGCGGAGGGACAGCATTGTAACTCGGTCGGAAGCCTCGGTTTGCATCTCGAACTGCACCGTAATGGGAATCTCCGGACACGGATTCCGCTTGGCCTCCGCTGGCGGGGTACAAAGGTCTATCGGAGTAGCCTCTCCTGTCTTGAGGACGCCATCCTCTGTACTGAAATTAACGAATAATATTAACTTTTATACTTGGATGCTTGAAATTGAATACTCGGTGTATGAATTCACTGCAATTAGAGCTAACAAATTTCTAATTGAGAATTAAAATGTTTCAATTTGTTGATATAGAAGAAAAAAAATTGCATATTGGTAATCTAAAAGTTCTCACTCTGCGTGAGTGCGAATGTGTGGGCAGTGGTGATTACATAGGGTCGAGAAGACATGGCAGCAGCGGCGGCGAAGGGGGCGGCGTCTGCAGTGGCGGCAACGGCGAGGGAACGGAAAGAAGAAGGGCGGCGATTCATTGGGGTTTAACAGCTTCACTGGAATTTGAACAGCCCTTGTAAATAAACTGAACGAATAAAGGTTCATACGACGACGTTTAGTAACTAAATAAAATGTTATTTAAATAATTAAATAATTAAATAATTAAATAAATAAATAAATAAAGAAGAGAGAGAGAGAGAGATTTAGAGAGAGAGAGAGGAGAGAGAAGCGAAAAGACGTACTACTACCTACATTCATTGATCTACGAATCAGCGACCACTACTTTGTTGATTTTTCCCCGCCAATCTTCCGTCTCATCCGACTGGTACAAATCCGGTAGTTTTTGACGGAGAAGACGATGTCGATCGGCGCATCTCCTCTCTCCTTGCAGTTTCACGCTTTTAAACCAGCGAGCTCGCGATTTAGAGCTTGCGCCGCCGAGGTCCCCGATTTCTTCTCCGCCGACTGGTATCTCGCGCTCTCTTCTACATATTTATGTTTTTAATTTGATGTTTAATTAGTAATTTTGTGTTTGTGAGAAACTTCGTTTGCTGGAATTGTTGATTTTGTTTTGGGTGGTAGTGAATCGTTAATTGTTGTTGCGCAGATGCTATGTTCATTTCACTTGCGTGTTAAAAGTTTGAAATTAGGGTTTGTAATTAGTAATTCCAATTGTTTTTCGCACTTAGTTGTTGATTTTCTCTGTGTGGCTCCATTTTGATGATATTAGCAAACAGTATTTCCCAATATGTAAACCTTCCCCTGTTGAGCTTATATTGAAAGTTTTCGTGATCGACGTCAGTTTTCGTGACCGACACTGTTGCTAAACAGAATTTTCAATGTCTCATTTTTCAGGCTCGAGTCTCGCAAAAAACGACCTTTCGGTCCGAGATTGAGTGTACCTTCCGAATTTTGAACCTTTTAATATATGCATCCGTGATCCGTCCTTTTCTCATTGTGGGCTGATGAATTTCTTTTCCGTTTCACTGTTATAGTTTAGTGCAGAGGAAGCGGTCGGATACCAACTTGATGCATTGATGTTCAACGACCAACCTCGGCCTGATTATGGCATTGAAGTCATGTATCGGGTAATTTACAGTTTTCAGTCGAGTGTTTATCAGCTGATTTTTGCGTTGATGCATTTCAGTTAGACGTTATCGTAACAGTAATATTATGTCTCGTAACAGTTTGCGGGATTTGATCCTTTTGAAAGATCGACCTACTTCGGCCCCTTCTTTGATTTAGGTCAGGTCAGTAGATCTATCTCCCGTGATGATTTTTATTCAGTTTAAATAATATTAGTAGTGGCGGATCCATGTTAACTCGACAATTCTTCTGCAATGATGACATTATTTGGCAGTTCGAAAGATTTAGACGAATCTTCCACCATTCTAGCTATCGAGTTTTACTTGGTCACAAAGAAAGAAATATATTGAGCAGTTTAAACGTTAACGAGGTTAGTCAGTTCGAACTATCCATCTTAGCGCAATTTTATGTATTTACTCGTTTTTCTCCCAGTGACCGACTTTGTTGAAACAGAATTGCTATAAGCAGCGTGTGTGGGTACGAGGAGCTCGACCTGAAGAAGAAGAGGTATTTCAATTTACTATGGTTCAGGTTAGTTTAACTGCCTTGACTATGGTTGAAATACGTTTTCGTCTTCAGATCTTTCTGCAGAGAATATTGATTCGGCAGAAGCCGAGACTATTATGGAATCTAGTCAACACGAAAGAGCTGGAAATTCTCCTAATATATTCTTTAATAAACTTTACGAAAACTTGTTCATTTTCAGAGAGTTGGCGGTTCTTGGGATGGTTATTGGCTGACAGAATCCGTACTTCACGATGGAGATAGCTTTTCCGGTGGAGTGGCATATTAAACCTGTTTGTCCGCCCCGATATGACCAAAATGTAAAATCGTAAATACCGACATTTGCTATTGAAATTTGAAGCGTACATTGTTTGTAAGCTTCTGTATACTTGTTAATAGAATGTGTGAATATTGAATAATAATCAAAGTTAGAAAAGTGTTGTATTTGTAAACACTCTTTTTTGTACAGGAACATGATATTATGTATATATGGTTATGGCTTAGTGCTTCATGTATGAAATGTCTACTTTAACCTTCGGTTACGTTCGATTAAAGTTCGTTCGATTTTTTTCTATTGGATAAGAAAAAAGAGTTCGTTGTCGATTACTTATCAAATCAAATTCGAACACACTTTTGAAAGCTCCATAAAAAAAAATTATACAAACTTGAACAATTAAATCAAATTCTAACACAATTTTTAAAAATAAAGCAAACTTCTAATTATCCATCGTCAAAATTTTAGCACCACATATTAAAAAGGAATTATTTGGATTAATAATAAATAAATATTAAAAAAAAAAAAAAAACAGCTCAGAGAAATCAAAATCAGCAAAGACAAGATCAAAACTCAGTTCGGCGATGAAGGAATCAAAGGGGAAGAAGGGAAAGGCCGTGGTGGTGGGCGGCAGCATAGCAGGACTATCATGCGCACACGCGCTGATCGCCGCCGGTTGGCAAGTGGTGGTACTGGAGAAAACAAGCTCCCCTCCGACGGGCTGCGCCACCGGTGCCGGACTCGGACTCGATCCCCTGGCTCAGAAACTCATTAACTCATGGCTCAAAGAACCTCAGATCCTTGACTGCGCCACCTTGCCCCTCACCATTGATCAAGTAAATTTCATATCCCTACCTGAATTCAGCGTATCAATTTTGTATTTTGGAAACCTAATTTGATTTTTACTTAATTATCCCCTCTTTGCATTATCAGCTGGTTAAATATTTTAAACTGTCAATTTCACTTCAATTAATATGGTTTATGGAATTAATATATATATATATCTGCTTGGTAATTATTTTTTAATTATAGAACCAAGTGACAGATGGCAACAAGAAGATCAACAGGATGCTCACAAGAGATGAGAACTTCAATTTTAGAGCAGCATATTGGTCTGTTCTGCATAGCCTTTTATACAAAGCATTACCACCGGAAATCGTTCGATGGGGACACACATTCCTCTCCTACAGCGTTTCCGATGACAAAACTCGTGTCAGCGTAAAGTCTAAATCTTTGCAAACCGGTGATATAATTGATGATGTTGGTGATTTGCTTATTGCAGCTGATGGTTGTCTCTCTTCTATACGTCGGAGTTTCTTACCGGATCATAAATTAAGGTTTGTCGATTGAAAATGATGTTATTTCGGGAACTGAAAACTTGGAGATTTTTGTTTTTTTTTTAAACAAAAATGCACGTGTTATTAGGTATTCAGGTTATTGTGCGTGGAGAGGGGTCTTTAATTTTTCGGACGATGAGAATTCGGAAACCATTCTTGGCCTTAAGAAGGCTTTCCCTGACCTTGGGAAATGCTTATATTTCGACCTCGGTTTAGGAACTCATACTGTTTTTTACGAGCTGATGAACAAAAGGATCAACTGGATTTGGTATGTTAATCAACCGGAGCCACAACTTAAGGTATTTTCTAAGGCCTCGTTTGGCTTGGCTGATAAGATTAGCCATGATTAATTAAATAATCAGACGTTATTGGATGGTTGGTTAGTCTAATTACTTTTCGGGCCGGCCCACAATTGTTAAAAAGAATGGCTCTAATCCCATGATCCAATTTATAAGATTATTTATCTTGGCTAATCTTATCTTAAGAACCAAACGTTACCTAACTTTATGTTTATATTTTCTTCTGAATATTGTGCGCTTTCTTGATGTACTCGGGTGAAATGTTCAAAATCTGATGTACTTTTTTTTTTGGGTAACAAATAAAATCAGGGAAATTCGGTAACGATGAAAGTGAGCCCTGATATGATCGAAGAAATGCACGCAGCAGCAGAGAGGGTTTGGGTGCCTGAGTTGGTAAAAGTAATACGAGAAACGAAAGAGCCATTCTTGAATGTGATATACGACAGTGAACCTTTAGACAGAATTGTTTGGGACAATGTTGTCTTGATTGGAGATGCAGCTCATCCGACTACTCCTCACGGTTTGAGAAGCACAAACATGTCGATTCTTGATGGTGCAGTACTAGGAAAATGTCTCGAGAAATGGGGAGTCGAGAATTTACCCTCGGCTCTTGAAGAATATGAATTTACTCGTGTGCCAGTTGTCTCGGAGCAGGTTCTGTTTTCAAGAAGATTAGGGCGTATTAAGCAAGGTTTAGCCCTACCTAATCGTGTCGATCAGCCCTTTGATCCGATTATAGCAAGTCAAGAAGAATGCGAGGAGCTGCAGCAAAAGAATATGCCCTTTTTATTAGATATTCCTTCTATTATTCTCGGTGAGATTATATAGTTGGAGAATTGACCTTTGGCTGTTGTTCTAATTGATACGAAATCATGAAATGGAACGATGGAATTTGTCGTGTGACTATTAAAGCTCCGCATTGTGTTATTCTGAAAGGTTCTGAAATCAGAGCAATTTCACAATTAAATTATCAGCTTCTGAAGGAATCGTCGAGAAAGTAACAAGGTATAGTTTCTAGCTTCCATGCTTAATTAATCTGTCAAAAGTCAACACAAACACACACACACACAGAGCAATAATGATAGTTAGGCTATGCTATTTGATCTAACTGATATGGAATAAATGATGAGATAATACTCGTTCCTGATAGTAAACGATCATAATGCATATGTGTATAATGCAAACGATCGTAATGCATATATGAGTAATGCAAAACACACTATCAAGGAATCCCAATTTAAGCTTTGAATTAGCTGCTGGAGTCAAGGAGAAACCACACACACACGCGCGCACGCGCACACACACACACACACAGATGAAGGGAAAGGCGGTGATTGTGGGCGGGAGCATAGCGGGGATTTCCTGTGCACACGCACTGATTGCCGCCGGTTGGGAGGTGGTGGTGCTGGAGAAGACTACCGCCGCCCCAACTGGCTGTGCCACCGGTGCTGGACTTGGACTCGATACAGTGTCTTTCAAACTCATTCAGCCATGGATTAAACAACCCGAAGTACTCGATCGTATGACATTGCCGTTGACTGTTGAGTATGTAAGTATTATAAATTCAAATAAACAGATCACAATTTTCTCCTTCATAATACAATTGAGTACGTGTTGATTATTATTAGGAACAAGCAACAGATGGGAGCAAGAATAGTACTCGGACGCTTGCAAAAGACCCGAATTTCAATTTCAAAGTAGTGCACTGGTCTGATCTACATAGGCTTCTGTACGAATCCTTACCATCCGAGGTTGTTCTATGGGGGCACTTGTTCTTGTCCTTGTCCATGTCTGAAGATAAAAGTTCTGTCAAAGTGGTCGCTAAATTGCTCCAAACCAATGAAACTGTCGAGATAGTTTGCGATCTTCTTGTTGGAGCTGATGGCAGCCTTTCTTCTGTACGAAAACATTTTCTTCCCGATCACAAACTCAGGTATTTAATTGTGTTGTACCGACTTATATATGTATGTATATATTATATAGCTGTTTCTATGTAATAAACCACCTTCCTTTTCATTATAATAGATATTCGGGTTACTGTGCATGGAGAGGGGTAATCGATTATTCAGACAATGAAAACTCGGAAACACTAAAGGCAATCAAGAAGGCATACCTTGATCTCGGCAAATCTTGTTATTTCGACTTGGGTTCGGAAGGGCATGTTGTCCTTCACGAGCTAATCAACCGAAGGATCAATTGGGTTTGGTATCTTAATCAACAAGAGCCCACTTTTGAGGTATTTAAAATAAAAAACTTTCATTCTTCGTTCGAAAATCAAAATCAACTACAATTTAATCTTCTTCTCATCTTATATATTGATTCAGAGGAATTCGCTCACCACAAAAGTTAGCCACGAAATGATCGAGAATATGTATGAACTAGCAGAGAAAGTGTGGATACCTGAACTGGTGAAAGTAATGCGAGAAACGAAAGAGCCCTTTCTGAACGCGATATACGATAGTGAGTCGTTAGGGCAGTTGTACTGGAACAACAATGTGGTTCTGATAGGAGATGCAGCTCATCCGATAACTCCTCACGGTGCAAGAAGCACAAACATGTCGATACTCGATTCTGCAGTGCTGGGCAAATGCCTCGAGAAGTGGGGCCCACAGAATCTGGGCCCGGCCCTCGAAGAATATCAGTCTATTAGGCTGCCAGTGGCTAAAGAGCAAGTTCTCTTCTCGCGAAGATTGGGCCGTATAAAGCAGCGTTTGCCCGTTTCTGGTCATGAGATATTCGATCCTACGACAGCGAGTGAAGAAGAATGCAAAGTGCTGCAGCTGAAAAACATACCTTATCACAATGGTATGCCATCCATATTGATGTGATGTGACAGTGTATACCTTATTACGACGATGGTACGTAGTTCATTTAAATTATGGACTATATATATAATAAGATGCTCGATTCGACACTAAAAACGTTTCATATTTTCTTTTTAACCGATTTATCCTTAATTTGATCGATTTTTTGTGTTGGATCCAGTACAAATATGATACTAGTCCGGTCTACTTTGGATCGATTATGGGTCCTGTCAAAATTAGATCTGGTCCAACAATTTGCCACACCAACCAACAATTAAGGCTCACATGCTATTGTTCTGAAATGTTTAGAAATCAGAGCAATAAAAAATAATACTACCATTAGAAAAATCACAATTAAATATCAGCTCTGCAGGAATCGAGGAGTAAGTAACATGAAAATCAATGCACGCGCACACGCGCCCGCAGACACACACAAACAATAATGATAGTTGGACTATAGGCTTCTTAAATCTTAAGTTTCTATAAAAAGATTTGAAAAAAATGACATTTGATCTAATTGATACGGAATATAATTGTAAATTAATAAAATAATTCACGTTGCTGAGAGCAATGAAATCACAGGATCGTAATATATATATATATATATGTATAGTCAAAGGATCCCAATTACTGATTCACGTGGTATGATTAAAATGGAATCTAAATAAAAAACTAATCATTGGAAACATTATATAGTTTGGAGCCTTTACACTTCAAACACACACACACACACACACACACACACACACACAAGAGAGAGAGAGAGAGAGAGAGAGAGAGAGATGAAGCAGGGAAAGGCGGTGGTGGTGGGAGGGAGCATAGCAGGGATGTCATGCGCACACGCGCTGTCGGCAGCAGGGTGGGAAGTGGTGGTGCTGGAGAAGACCATGTCTGCTCCAACTAGCTGCACCACCGGAGCTGGACTCGGGCTCGATAAGCTCTCCCACAAACTCATCCAACCATGGCTTAAACAACCTGAAAAGCTCGACGTCATGACATTACCGCTGACTGTTGAGTATGTAAGTATAATCTTCTCATATATATATATATATATATATGTAGACACACACACACACACACACACACACACACACACACACACACACACACACACACACACACACGCACACACGCATCAAAATGGACATGAAATCTTCATACATTGTCCCGTGTTTTTTTTTTTGGAAGGATCAAGCAACAGATGTGAACAAGAACATTAGTAGGACACTGGCAAGAGACCCGAGTTTCAATTTCAAAGTAGTGCACTGGTCCGATCTCCATAGGCTTCTGTACGAGTCCTTACCGCCGGAGGTTGTTCTCTTGTGGGGACACTTCTTCTTATCCTTGTCCATTTCTGAAGATAAAAGTTCGGTCAAAGTGGTAGCTAAGCTTCTTCAAACCGACGAAACTGTCGAGATAGTTGCCGATCTTCTTGTCGCAGCTGATGGTAGCCTCTCTCCTATACGAAAACATTTTCTCCCTGATCACAAACTCAGGTATTATATCAAACCAACTATATAAACAAGTCTTTGCTAATTACAGTAGAACCTCGATAAATTAATAAACTCGACTCGGTGAAAACATGTTAAATTATTAACTCGATAAGTTAATAATTCACTAAATTAATAGAATTTCCCTAGTCCCGACTGTATTAATTTATAGAGGTTTAGCTGTAGATGTTTTGTTGTGGCTAATTGTATTCTAGCTTTTTCTACTTTTCTATTCTAACATATTCGATTCTGAATAAGTTTGAGATAAACCATCTTTTTCATTATAGATATTCGGGTTATTGTGCATGGAGAGGGGTAATCGATTATTCAGACAACGAGAACTCAGAAACACTAAAGGCAATCAAGAAAGCGTACCTTGATCTCGGTAACTCTTGTTATTTCGACTTAGGCTCAGAAGGGCATGTTGTCTTTCACGAGTTAATCAACCGAAGGTTCAATTGGGTTTGGTATCTCAATCAAGAAGAGCCTCGTTTTGAGGTAGCATATAAATACTTACATATTCCGCTCCCATTATACTCTTTATTACTTATATTTATTCAAATCATTAAAACTCAGGGAAATTCGCTCACAACAAAAGTTAGCCAAGACATGATTGAAGAAATGTACGAATTAGCAGAGAAAGTATGGATACCTGAACTGGTGAAAGTAATGCGAGAAACGAAAGACCCCTTTCTGAACGCGATATACGATAGCGAGCCATTAGAGCAGTTGTATTGGAACAATAACGTGGTTCTGATTGGAGATGCAGCTCACCCTATAACGCCTCACAGTGCGAGAGCCACCAACATGTCGATACTCGATGCTGCAGTGTTGGGCAAATGCCTCGAGAAGTGGGGCCCCGAGAATCTTGGCTCGGCCCTCGAAGAGTATCAGTCTATCAGGCTGCCGGTTGCTAAAGAGCAAGTTCTTTACTCACGACGATCGGGCCGTATAAAACAACGTTTACCTGTCTCTGGTCGGGAGATATTTGATCCTATGACAGCAAGTGAAGAAGAAAGCAAAGTGCTGCAGATAAGGAATACACCTTATTTCAATGTTATGCCATCCATTTTGATGTAATAAGTGCGGACCACCCTCTGGATGTGTATTCCCAGCAGGAGTTTTCTTATCTGTGTGTTTCAATTATCAATAAACATGTGTCCGAGTAATGTTGTCTTCATTACGAGAATTTTAACCTGATGCAATAGTCAAATAATTGAGTCCTCAGAATTTGAGAGTAAGTGAAAATCAAATTCGACACTGGCTAATTCAGAGGAAAAAAACAAAAGATCTATTACCGGTGTCGCTATTCCAATGTCGGACCACATTTTGCAGGCCTAATTGTTCCCACGTGATTGATATTCACCAAACATCTTCTCTCGTCTAACTAATTGTGATTATAAAGTAATTGCCTCCGAAAAAGGCAAAGAAACACAATTATTCCAGCATCTTCTCTCGTCTAACTAATTGTGATTATAAAGTAATTGCCTCCGAAAAAGGCAAAGAAACACACACACACACACACACCGAGAGATGATTGAGAAGCAGAAAAAGGGGAAGGCGGTGATTGTGGGCGGCAGCATAGCGGGGATTTGCTGTGCGCACGCACTGATTGCCGCCGGATGGGAAGTGGTGGTGGTGGAGAAGACCACCTCCGCCCTAACTGGCTGCTCCACAGGTGCCGGAATTGGACTCGATACAGTGTCTCTCAAACTCATTCCCAAATGGATTAAACCACCACATCTCCTTCAGCATATCACCATGCCCATGACCATTGACCACGTAAGTCTTATCTATTACCGACTAATTTCTCCTCCACAAAAATGGATGTAATAAGAAATGAGTTCTTTCATTACAGGAACAAGCAACAGATGCAGAAACCAAGATTACTCGAACACTGACAAGAGACGAAGATTATAACTACACAGCAGCACACTGGGCTGATCTCCATACCCTTCTCCACAAATCTTTACCACCGGAAGTTGTTGTTCTGTGGGGACACTCTTTCCTCTCCTTCTCCATATCTGAAGACAAAAGCTCAGTCAAAGTGGCGGCAAAAGTCCTCAAAACTGATGAAACTGTCGATATTGTCGGTGATCTTCTTGTCGGTGCTGACGGTTGCCATTCTTCAGTTCGTAAATGTTTTCTTCCTCACCACAAACTCAGGTACTATCAATCTACCAACTTATATACATATATGCATATAGATGATGAAATAAACCATATTTGTCATTATAGATATTCCGGCTACTGTGCGTGGAGAGGGGTCCTCGATTATTCGAAAAATCAGAACTCGGAAACAGTAAAGCAAATCAAGAAGGCATACCCTGATCTGGGAAACTGCGATTATTTCGATTTGGGTTCGGAAGGGCATGCCATTCTTTATGAATTAATCAACAAAAGGATCAACTGGATTTGGTATCTCAATCAACAAGAGCCAGATTTGAAGGTAAATAACATGTTCAATTACTTACGGTATTAATAAATCACATACTTTGATGATCAACATCAAAAACACCACAGGGAAACTCGCTCACAACAAAAGTAGGCCGCGACATGATCGAGAATATGTACGAAGCAGCGGAGAAAGTATGGATACCTGAACTGGTGAAGCTGATGCGAGACACAAAAGAGCCCTTTTTGAATGCGATATATGACAGCGAGCCGTTAGAGCGGCTGTATTGGGACAATGTGGTTCTTGTGGGAGATGCGGCTCACCCGATAACTCCTCACGGTGCAAGAGCAACAAACATGTCGGTGCTTGATGCTGCAGTGCTGGGCAAGTGCCTCGAGAAGTGGGGTCCGGAGAATCTTGGCTCGGCTCTCGAAGAGTATCAGTCGATTAGGTTACCGGTGGCTAGAGAGCAAGTTCTTTTCTCGAGGAGATTGGGGCAGATAAAGCAGCGTCTGCCCATTTCTGATCGGGAGTTCTTCGATCCAATGGCGGCGAGTTCGGAAGAAAGCAAAGATCTGCAGCTTGGGGGTATGCCTTATTTCAATGATATTCCATCCATACTGATGTGATGGTGTTTTCTACAGTATGAAATATTCAATAAATGTGTACCAAATAACACATGAGAACAAACTTTGATCTTCATGGAGTAAAATTGCAAGTTCTATGAACAAATTAGATCAGTTCTCAGTAAAATTCAAAAATTTTATCTCTGTTTCATATAACGGGAAAAAAGCAAAAAACTCTTATTTTTGGAGAATGTAAACAAAAAAAAAAATTAAAAATCGGAAATTACACTAACCCTAAGATTTTGATTTCGAACGATTACCAAACTAATTGCGCACTCATAATTGAAACTCGGATTGAAAATCGAGTGGGAAATTATTCAAGAGCGAGAGAGAACATGAAACAGTTGAAAGCGATTCAAATCATACCTGGAAGCACCTCTTATCTCCATTCCTCCATTCTCTGATAGTCAAAGATTTTTCGCGTGGATTTATATTTTATATTCAAACTCAACAAAATCATTTGATTAAAATAATTGGATTCACGCAAAAAGCCTTGGCTACAGAGCTGAATCGAGAGGAGTGGGGATCGGAGGAGTCCGGGTCGACGTGGACCGGATTCAGCAGGTAAAGGTTCTCTCTGGTTCTCCGTGTTTCGTCGGAGAAGAAGACTGCATCCCCTAATTGCAATTATCGAGATCATTAACTCTAAATTAGGGCGGCATTTGCCTCCGGTTCCTTTTGTCAAGTTCTTAGTTTTTTGTTCTTAGTTATTAGCTTAAGTATTTCTGTTACATGCATAATTATCAGTGTTGATCAGGGCTTCACTCTTCTTTCTCCACACAGCACAACTTTGTTTTGTTCAATAATATAATCTATCACCAGGTTTTATTCTCATGATTTTCATCTACTCGTCGGGCCGGGCCGGAAAACCCGTATATATCTTGTATTATTCTTTTATTCTTATAAATTCATAAACATTTTCCTAATAGAACATCAGAAGTAGAGAGCTAAAAATCGACATTTTTTTAATTAATTAGTGACCGTTGTGACACAAATCGATCAATTATCCTAAAACTTGTTCGTGCATGCGTGCTCGTTATGTTAATTAATTGATCGATTTTTGTTTCCATATATAAATGTAGCTAGACATGATTCAGGTTTCGTTTCGACTAAATATGCGATCCTTCATATATTTACTCGATAACTAAATTCCGGCTGGTTCATTTTATATCACAGCATAAACCCTAATGATCATTTAACAAACAATCTAATATATTATTATTGCATATTAAATCTAATCTTAATATGATCATTCATATAATATAATTATATTTGAGTTTAACAAACAGGTCATGAGAAATTCATTTCCCAGTAATTATGGAGGTGGTTTCTCTCATGCTAACCGATAAAAACACCGCTTATATTCGTCACAAAATAAGCCTACGAATCACACCCGAAGAAAAACCGGTACAAAGTTTTAATTCCGATCCATTACTAAACCCGTGCCGCCAGGTCAGTTCAGCCCTCTATCGGTTCTTGACCGATTAAATAACGAAAACAGTAATATCCGGCTAGTGTTCTACTACAGTTTTCCGGCCAGAAAAACGGCCGGAGAACTGACAGATAAGCTCCGGGAGTCGATCTCCGATATGCTGTCGTATTTTCCGATGGTCACAGGGCGGCTGCTGAGGACTTCCGACGGAGACTGGACTGTCAAATGCAACGACGCTGGCTTAAGAATGGTGGAAGCGAAAGTAATGAAGGGAAGTGTCGAAAAATGGCTGCGAAATGTTGATAGAAAAAAGGAACTGAAGCTTGTTCATTGGGAGGAAATGTTTTACAAACCCTATTTCTGGTCTACTTTTTACGTTCAGGTATATACAGTTAAACCTCTTTAAATTAATACAGTCGGGTTTGCGAAATTCTATTAATTTAGCTAAATATCAAATTATCGAACTACTGATTTAATATGTTTTCACCTAATCGATCGGAACCGGGAGAAATTATTATTTAGGCGAGGTTATTAATTTATCGAGGTTCTGCTTTACGTATTTATTTGTTATTATATACAATCAATTGTATAGACTCGTTTTCTCGTGTCTGAATTTTCGATTGGCAGATAACCGAATTCGAAGGCGGTGGGCTAGCGATTGGTTTGAGCTGCACTCGTCTACTCAGTGATCCCATCTGTGCAACAATGATGATCAAAGCATGGGCAGATACAACCCTAATCGGCGAAATTACATCCCCGCCCCTATTCCGTCTGTTGCCGGTACCAAACCGAAACACCAACCACCACTCTTCTTCTTTAATCGACCGCCACAAATCATACTTAACCTCATCTCCAGTTCCAAAATCAGACAGCAACACAAAACAAATCACAACCATCACTCTTCAGTTCAATCAAGAAACGGTTAAAAAATTATGCATCGCCATGGTGAACGATGTGAACGGTCGCGGGCCGGGCCCCACGCCGTTCCAGGCCTTGGCCGGGCTTTTCTGGACATGCATCAGCAGAGCGAAGGGAATGAAACGAGGTTTGGTTGACATGTCGGTGTGTTTGGACATGCGAAAAGCGTTGGGATTGGACAAGGGCTTTTTCGGAAACTCCAAGCGTTGGGATTGGACAAGGGCTTTTTCGGAAACTCCATGGTGTACAATAAGGTAGTAGTACTACTGCATGGGGATGATTATCATTATCATGGTAATTGTGAAGTGTTGTCCGATGCGGTTGTTTCGATCAAAGAGGCGGTATCGGGAATGGACGGTGGAGATCATGTGATGGAGTTGATCGAGTGGTTGGAAAGCGAATAGATTAATCGTAATTCGTTGGTGATTAGTGGATGCGATGATGATCATTTGATTTGTGTTGATTTAGAGAATGTGGATTGTTATTCTGCGGTTTTTGAGGAAAATGTGGTGCCGATTCGTGTTTCGTACTACATGGACGGCCCGGGTGTGGGGGCCGGGCAGATACTTGTCATGCCGGCGCCAGGTGGCGGTGATGGGCCAGAGAGTCGGGTGGTGGCGGTGACACTTCCGGAAGATGAAGCCGAGAAGGTTCTCGAAGATTCTTTGATCCGGCAACTTGGTCCGATTACTTTGATGGGGTTGAACAAAAACCCTAATTAATCAATTAATTTTATCTGCACAAGATTATATGTTATCATTAGCTTTCATTTATCAATTTCAATTTATTATTATTTATTTTGTGGTAAATCATTTTGCTGCAATTGAATGAACTTATTTAGTACCAAAGAGATGTTAAACCAGATTAATTAAGACCGTGACAAGAGAGAGAGAGAGGGAGAACTTCAGATTAGTAAAATAAAATTTGTTAAATCAAAATAATTAGAGAAATTGTTTTTGATTAAATGAATGATATTTATAAATGCGTCTGCCGGGAGACGAACCCGGGTCTATTGCTTGGAAGGCAATTATCCTAACCGTTGGACTACAAACGCTTTGCTGAACGTTTATAACGATTAAATATTATAACTATTTTCTCAACATTATTATTACTTTTTCATATTTTCAGTTAATTACAGGGTTAACTGATTAATTATAACGATTTCCTTTTTCATTGCGACAAATAGTAAATACATGAGGCCATGCATGCAAATTAATTGTTTTGCTAAGCTAGGACTTGGATGTAATATCAAGAACATTTAATTACCATTATCATGTTTTGTACAGCGCGCTACTTGAACAATTATAGAGTTTGTCTGTATAATTAATTAAACAAACATTAAAAGATTCTCAGTTGTCAGCTAGACTTTTTTTATACCAGACAATATAAATATATGGTCACAAGTTAAGGATGCAAATTGTAATTATGGAAAAGTTCTGGGGAGCCCCGTTACTAATTCAAAAGTTGATATAAATTAAAATATTTAATAATGAAAATGAAGTTTGAAATTTAGGAACCAGCTGTGTGTAACTCTGCACATGGACACAATATATTAGACTATTAGTAGACGTGTGTACCACTAAATCAAGATAATCAATTTCATTTATTTATGTTAGTCACGTTCACTTTAATTTGGACCGACAAATCTACTTAGGAATTATGATTCAATGGCATTTTACTACAGTTTGATGTGATTAATTGAGGGGTAGATGTAATTATCCAAACAAGAGGGGGTTTTCTGTAATTTGACCATACCTCAGGGGGGTGTTTGTAATTTACCCTTATTATTATTATTATTATTATTATTATTATTATTATTATTATTATTATTATTATTATTATTATTATTATTATTATTATTATTATTATTATTATTATTATTATTATTATTATTATTATTATTATTATTATTATTATTATTATTATTATTATTATTATTATTATTATTTATTTATTTTATGTTTTTCTAACCATTATCTTCTATAGGTAATATTTGGAGCGGAGCAGAAGCAAAAATATCTTTACACCTTACCCGATTTTTCGAAACGTTCTTCGATTTTAATGATGAAGATGAAATCTACTTAGGAATTATGATTCAATGGCATTTTACTGCAGTTTGATGTGATTAATTGATGATCGGGCTTTTGAGATCCTACACCGGGTGAAATACACCGGGTAGATCTTTACCATTCATATACACACAAACACACACACACCCACATTGGTATGTGTAGATCAATGGTAAAACATCACCCGGTGTAACCTTCACCGGGTGTAGGATAGATAAAACCTTGATGATCGTTGATTAACAAATTAATTAAATGTAATTAATTAAGGTTCAGATCATTAATATGGTTATTCCAAATCAATATTGCAATAATAATTAACCCAACACATAAGTTGTCCAACTCTCTGCATGCATGATTTTGCAATTTTAATTTAACAGAACATTAATAAGTTTGGCATTGATCGGATAGATTTTTACCATCCATAAACACACAAATATAATTAAACGGACGTGGGACATCTAATATTGGTGTAGATCAACGGTCAAATAGTCGATAACATGATTAATTTTTTTTTTTTTTTCCGATTTGGTAATTTGTGACCTATGTACTTACATCATTCTATGATCAAACACTTGACATTTTTTTTTTATTTTTTTTCCAATAAATCATAATAATTCAAGAAGCCGCCTAGAAAATTCAAATAAATAAAGTGCAGAAATGTAAGCAATGGTCAATCACAAAACTTCATACCAATTACATTCAAGTATATTATTTCAGATATATATATATATATATATATATATATATATATATATATATATATATATATATATATATATATATATATATATATATATATATATATATATATATATATATATATATATATATATATATATATATTAGTAAGTTTATTTTAAATTAGTGGTCTTAGCTTCTTGACATCTTCGTCACCTTTATCTTTTAACAGTATAAGTATTTAAATTAAAAAATAATAATTTAAAGTAACTCTAAATTAATATCATGATAAGTGATTTATGTTTCTCTAGGGTCACACAATTCTTTCCGGTTTCCTTTAGATATGCAAATTTGGGTTGCATTTTGACCCTGAAAATATCATGAATTGGCGTTTTGCACACTTCAATTTTCAAATTGGCAAATTTCACCCTTAAATCGCGCATATAATTTTCAATGGGATTTTACTACAGTTATATATATATATATATATATATATATATATATATATATATATATATATATATATATATATAAAATAATAATTTAAAAAAAAAAAAAACCAAGTACAGTAGTGCTTACCATGTGAGAGAGGGTTATATTTTAAATATATTCTCCAGTTGGCCTTTTAATATCATACAGATAAATTCAAAACGAAAATGCTATTTGCGGTCACAAAATTGATATTCGCGGTTTATAACAAAACCCCTCAAAACTTTTAAAAATATCAAAAAAACTCCCCAAAACTGCAAATAGCAAAAAAACAAAAAAAAAAAAAAATTGAAAATTCAAAATCAAGCTTGAAGAAGGGTTGGGCTTCGATTTTTTGATGTAATTTCGACTCTTTTATGTGTAACATGCATTGGGTAGGTCGATTACGGAACCAATTTCATGTTAAAAAGCCCTACAAATCAATTTATAGGGCTTTTTTTTCGCAAAAAAATGTTTGAACGCCCGTTCCGGGCGGTTCGTACACGCCTTGGGCGCCCATCTTGGGCGTTCGAACATTTAAAAAAAAAAAAAAAAAATTTTGCACTGCACGCCCAACTCGGGCGCCCAAATGCAGCTTGCACGCCCAACTTGGGCGTGCACTGCATGAATGGGCGCCCAAGTTGGGCGTTTACGCGTTTTGGGGGGTGTTTTTGGATTTTTTTGGAAAGTTTTTGGATTTTAGTGAAATAAAGTGTTTTTTTGGGGAGTTTTGTTAGAAATCGCAAATAGCAATTTTCAAACCGCAAAAAGAAAGTCCACAAAGGTGCCAGTTGAATTATGCACATCCCTTTTCATTCGTCCGTGTGCCCCCTCCACCCTATTAGAAGTGTACGTTCCAAAATGAGTACACTTATTTGTCCACACCGATACAAGTCTCTCCTTGTACGGATCCAACCATGAATTAGCTACATATGCTATAGCCGGGGGATAACCGATAAATGTTCTTTTCATTGACTCCCAATCCTCATTGAACTCCTCTATGGTATTTCTTTCAATAAGAGCCGAAAAAACCGACTGAAATTGCTTCCATTTGGTGATGTCATTTATGAACAATTTCTTACAATTGGCCAATATATTCTTGTTGACATGCCACCGACACAGCAAGTGATGACTCGATGGATACACATTGGTCACTGCTTTCATTAAACCCAAATCTCGATCTGTTACAATGCAATTAGGCCGATGACAACTGGTCATGGCGTCCTTCAAATAACGCAACGCCCATTCGAAATTTACCGTTTTTTCGTGATCCAAGTATGCAAAGGCAATGGAGAACGTCTTGTTGGTACAAGTAAAACCTACAATCTCAAGAAATGGGAGTCCGTAACGATTGGTCTTGTACGTGCAATCGATGACGAATACGTACGGATACGACTGTGCCAACTTAATGCATTTGGGGTGGATCCACAACAAGTCAGTAATCGCATTCAACTCGTTCGATCTATGGTACGAGAGGTATTCATCTTCTTTCAACTTGACGAACAATGATTGCAATTGAGATCTCCCAGACAATTCACTGAAATTTAACTTAGAGATAGTATTGTAAATTACCTTCATACCAGTTACATTAGACGGGTCCTTTTCCTTCAATAATCTTAGAATTGCCCTTGGTTTCACCATTGTTTTCTTCATAGTGAGAACAAAGGAAGTCTGCTCCTTTGATAATCTTCCAGCATAAGAGTGTCCCTGCAAATTTTCAAACAAGTTGTGGTTGTGAATACCACTATAAACATCCAATTTCCACTCAGCCTTTTCATCATCCTTGTGTTCTTTTGTCCCCTTCAATTTAAATGGACAATTGCATTTCTTTGAACCGATGCTCTTTTTTCCCGGTCTTTGATCATCTTCACCTGGTACCTTCTTGCCAACATAATGGCCCCCACGCTCACAACGAACAATCACATACGGTGTCCTACATCCTCTATCCCCGTCACTCGAACCCGCAATCATTAACACCATTCCAATTCTTTTACATACTTCACGAACCCATGTCAATAAAACTTCTTTTGTTGGGAATTTTTCTGACGTGGTAAATGAATTGTGCAATCGATCTACACAAAAGTGTCGAAAATATAAGACAAGTACATTTGCAACAGGAAAAAAATCGACACCTAAGTGTCGAAAATGACCCAACTTTTTGACACTTAAGTGACGAAAATAGAGGTCAGTTTCAACACTTAAGTGTCGAAAATATGGGTCATTTTCGACACTTAGGTGTCGAAAATTGTAGCAAAATTCGACACTTAGGTGTCGAAACTGAATAAAATATCAATTGTTATGTTTTTCGACACATACATGTCGAAAACTAAGCATATTTTCGACCTGTATGTGTCGAAAATTGATGGCGAATTTAAAAAAAAAAATCAAAATCGATGTTTTAGCTCAAAAAATACATGAATACATACCTTAATGGGTTCTCCTTGCTCTTAAACTACCGTTCTATTGTCATTTGATGCCATTTTGCAAGTTGTGTAAGGTTTTGATTTCTTTTGTTTTGAGGTTTTTTAGGAGGGTTTTTGGGGAGGGAGAAGAAGGAGGTGGAGGAGGTGAGGGGTTTGTGAGTGAGGAGGGAAATGTTTTTTTTAGGGTTTTTGATTATTTGGTATTTAAGAAAGAAAAATAGTATTTATAATATTGTTTTGGTTTTAATTTTCATTAAGGGCATTAAAGTAATTTACAATTAATTATTTATTTTTTATTTTTTTGGTATTGAAGTAAGCAAAAGTTGGGATTTGAAATAGTGATCCCAAATTGATACGAAATTATGAAATGGAACGATGGAATTTGTCGTGTGACTATTAAAGCTCCGCATTGTGTTATTCTGAAAGGTTCTGAAATCAGAGCAATTTCACAATTAAATTATCAGCTTCTGAAGGAATCGTCGAGAAAGTAACAAGGTATAGTTTCTAGCTTCCATGCTTAATTAATCTGTCAAAAGTCAACACAAACACACACACACACAGCAATAATGATAGTTAGGCTATGCTATTTGATCTAACTGATATGGAATAAATGATGAGATAATACTCGTTCCTGATAGTAAACGATCATAATGCATATGTGTATAATGCAAACGATCGTAATGCATATATGAGTAATGCAAAACACACTATCAAGGAATCCCAATTTAAGCTTTGAATTAGCTGCTGGAGTCAAGGAGAAACCACACACACACGCGCGCACGCGCACACACACACACACACAGATGAAGGGAAAGGCGGTGATTGTGGGCGGGAGCATAGCGGGGATTTCCTGTGCACACGCACTGATTGCCGCCGGTTGGGAGGTGGTGGTGCTGGAGAAGACTACCGCCGCCCCAACTGGCTGTGCCACCGGTGCTGGACTTGGACTCGATACAGTGTCTTTCAAACTCATTCAGCCATGGATTAAACAACCCGAAGTACTCGATCGTATGACATTGCCGTTGACTGTTGAGTATGTAAGTATTATAAATTCAAATAAACAGATCACAATTTTCTCCTTCATAATACAATTGAGTACGTGTTGATTATTATTAGGAACAAGCAACAGATGGGAGCAAGAATAGTACTCGAACGCTTGCAAAAGACCCGAATTTCAATTTCAAAGTAGTGCACTGGTCTGATCTACATAGGCTTCTGTACGAATCCTTACCATCCGAGGTTGTTCTATGGGGGCACTTGTTCTTGTCCTTGTCCATGTCTGAAGATAAAAGTTCTGTCAAAGTGGTCGCTAAATTACTCCAAACCAATGAAACTGTCGAGATAGTTTGCGATCTTCTTGTTGGAGCTGATGGCAGCCTTTCTTCTGTACGAAAACATTTTCTTCCCGATCACAAACTCAGGTATTATATTTAATTGTGTTGTACCGACTTATATATGTATGTATATATTATATAGCTGTTTCTATGTAATAAACCACCTTCCTTTTCATTATAATAGATATTCGGGTTACTGTGCATGGAGAGGGGTAATCGATTATTCAGACAATGAAAACTCGGAAACACTAAAGGCAATCAAGAAGGCATACCTTGATCTCGGCAAATCTTGTTATTTCGACTTGGGTTCGGAAGGGCATGTTGTCCTTCACGAGCTAATCAACCGAAGGATCAATTGGGTTTGGTATCTTAATCAACAAGAGCCCACTTTTGAGGTATTTAAAATAAAAAACTTTCATTCTTCGTTCGAAAATCAAAATCAACTACCATTTAATCTTCTTCTCATCTTATATATTGATTCAGAGGAATTCGCTCACCACAAAAGTTAGCCACGAAATGATCGAGAATATGTATGAACTAGCAGAGAAAGTGTGGATACCTGAACTGGTGAAAGTAATGCGAGAAACGAAAGAGCCCTTTCTGAACGCGATATACGATAGTGAGTCGTTAGGGCAGTTGTACTGGAACAACAATGTGGTTCTGATAGGAGATGCAGCTCATCCGATAACTCCTCACGGTGCAAGAAGCACAAACATGTCGATACTCGATTCTGCAGTGCTGGGCAAATGCCTCGAGAAGTGGGGCCCACAGAATCTGGGCCCGGCCCTCGAAGAATATCAGTCTATTAGGCTGCCAGTGGCTAAAGAGCAAGTTCTCTTCTCGCGAAGATTGGGCCGTATAAAGCAGCGTTTGCCCGTTTCTGGTCATGAGATATTCGATCCTACGACAGCGAGTGAAGAAGAATGCAAAGTGCTGCAGCTGAAAAACATACCTTATCACAATGGTATGCCATCCATATTGATGTGATGTGACAGTGTATACCTTATTTCGACGATGGTACGTTGTTCATTTAAATTATGGACTATATATATAATAAGATGCTCGATTCGACACTACCGTCAATAAAACGTTTCGTATTTTCTTTGTAACCGATTTATCCTTAATTTGATTGATTTTTCGTGTTGGATCATTGTCTGGTCTACTTTGGATCGATTATGGGTCCTGTCAAAATTAGATCTGGTCCAACAATTTGCCACACCAACCCACAATTAAGGCTCACATGCTATTGTTCTGAAATGTTTAGAAATCAGAGCAATAAAAAATAATACTACCATTAGAAAAATCACAATTAAATATCAGCTTCTGCAGGAATCGAGGAGTAAGTAACATGAAAATTAATGCACGCGCGCACACACACACAAACAATAATGATAGTTAGACTAGAGGCTTCTTAAATCTCAAGTTTTCTGTAAAAAGATTTGAAAAAAATGACATTTGATCTAATTGATACGGAATAAAATTATAAATTATTATAAATTAATAAAATAATGCACGTTGATGAGAGCAATGAAATCACAGGATCATAATGTATATATGAATAGTCAAACGATCCCAATTACTGATTCACGTGGTATTATTAAAAATACTTCTAATTAAAAAAACTAATCATTGGAAACATTATATAGTTTGGAGCCTTTACACTTCAAAAACACACACACACACACAAGAGAGAGAGAGAGAGAGAGAGAGAGAGAGAGAGAGAGAGAGAGAGAGAGAGAGAGAGAGAGAGAGAGAGAGATGAAGCAGGGAAAGGCAGTGGTGGTGGGAGGGAGCATAGCAGGGATGTCGTGCGCGCACACGCTAGCGGCAGCAGGGTGGGAAGTGGTGGTGCTGGAGAAAACCATGTCTGCTCCAACTAGCTGCACCACCGGAGCTGGACTCGGACTCGATAAGCTCTCCCACAAAATCATCCAACCATGGCTTAAACATCCCGAAACGCTCGACCTCATGACATTGCCATTGACCGTCGAGTATGTAAGTACAATCTTCTCATATATATATATACACGCACACACGCATCAAAATGGACATGAAATCTTCATACAGCTAAAACCTCTATAAATTAATACAGTCGTGTCTAGGTAAATTCTATTCATTTAGCGAATTATTAAACTATCGAGTTAATAATTTAACACGTTTTCACCAAGTCGGGAGCGAGAGAAACTATTATTTAATCGAGGTTATTAATTTATCTCGAGTATTAATTTATCGAGGTTCTGCTGTACATCGTCCCGTGTTTTTTATTTTAAGGATCAAGCAACAGATGTGGACAAGAACATTAGTCGGACACTGGCAAGAGACCCGAGTTTCAATTTCAAAGTAGTGCACTGGTCCGATCTCCATAGGCTTCTTTACGAGTCCTTACCGCCGGAGGTTGTTCTCTTGTGGGGCCACTTCTTCTTATCCTTGTCGATTTCCGAAGATAAAAGTTCGGTCAAAGTGGTAGCTAAGCTCCTCCAAACCGACGAAACTGTCGAGATAGTTGCCGATCTTCTTGTCGCAGCTGATGGTAGCCTCTCTCCTATACGAAAACATTTTCTCCCTGATCACAAACTCAGGTATTATATCAAACCAACTATATAAACAAGTCTTTGCTAATTACATGTTTTCTTCTGCTAATTGTGTTCTAGCTTTTTCTACTTCTCTATTCTTACATATTCGATTCTGAATAAGTTTGAGATAAACCATCTTGTTCACTATAGATATTCGGGTTATTGTGCATGGAGAGGTGTAATCGATTATTCAGACAACGAGAACTCAGAAACACTAAAGGCAATCAAGAAGGCTTACCTTGATCTCGGTAACTCTTGTTATTTCGACTTAGGCTCAGAAGGGCATGTTGTCTTTCATGAGTTAATCAACCGAAGGTTCAATTGGGTTTGGTATCTCAATCAAGAAGAGCCTCGTTTCGAGGTATTATATAAATACTTACATATTCCGCTCCGATTGTACTCTTCATTAATTATATTTATTCAAATCAATTAAACTCAGGGAAATTCACTCACAACAAAAGTTAGCCAAGACATGATTGAGAATATGTACGAATTAGCAGAGAAAGTTTGGATACCTGAACTGGTGAAAGTGATGCGAGAAACGAAAGACCCGTTTCTGAACGCGATATACGATAGCGAGCCATTAGAGCAGATTTATTGGAACAATGTGGTTCTGATTGGAGATGCAGCTCACCCTATAACGCCTCACAGTGCAAGAGCCACCAACATGTCGGTACTCGATGCTGCAGTGTTGGGCAAATGCCTAGAGAAGTGGGGCCCGCAGAATCTTGGCTCGGCCCTCGAAGAGTATCAGTCTATCAGGCTGCCGGTTGCTAAAGAGCAAGTTCTTTACTCACGAAGATCGGGCTGCATAAAACAACGCTTACCTGTCTCTGGTCGGGAGATATTTGATCCTATGACAGCAAGTGAAGAAGAAAGCAAAGTGCTGCAGATAAGGAATACACCTTATTTCAATGTTATGCCATCCATTTTGATGTAATAAGTGTGGGGCACCCTCTGGATGTGTATTCCCAGCACGAGTTTTCTTATCTGTGTGTTTCAACTATCAATAAATATGTGTCAAATAATTGAGTCCATGTAAAATTTCTCAGAATTTGAGAGTAAGCGAAAACCAAATTCGACACTGCCTAATTCAGAGACAAAAAAACAAAAGATCTATTACCGGTGTCGCTATTCCAATTTCGGACCACATTTTGCAGGCCTAATTGTCCCCACGCGTGATTGACATTGCACCAAACATCTATAATTGGACAATTATTCCAGCATCTTCTCTCGTCTAACTAATTGTTATTATAAAGTAATTGCCATCCGAAAAAGGCAAACAAACACACACACGCACAAAGAGATGATTGAGAACCGGAAAAAGGGGAAGGCGGTGATTGTGGGCGGCAGCATAGCGGGGATTTGCAGTGCGCACGCACTGATTGCCGCCGGATGGGAAGTGGTGGTGGTGGAGAAGACCACCTCCGCCCTAACTGGCTGCTCCACCGGTGCCGGAATTGGACTCGATACAGTGTCTATCAAACTCATTCCCAAATGGATTAAACCACCTCATCTCCTTCAGCATATCACCATGCCCATGACCATTGACCATGTAAGTCTTATCTATTATCGACTAACAACAAAAATGGATGTAATAAGAAAATGAGTTTCTTTCATTACAGGAACAAGCAACAGATGCGGAAACCAAGATTACTCGAACACTGACACGAGACGAACATTATAACTACACAGCAGCACACTGGGCTGATCTCCATAGCCTTCTCCATAAATCTTTACCACCGGAAGCTGTTGTTCTGTGGGGACACTCTTTCCTCTCATTTTCCATATCTGAAGACAAAAGCTCAGTCAAAGTGTTGACTAAGGTTCTCAAAACCGACGAAACTGTCGAAATTGTCGGTGATCTTCTTGTCGGTGCTGACGGTTGCCGTTCTTCAGTTCGTAAATGTTTTCTTCCTCACCACAAACTCAGGTACTATTCAATCTAACAACTTATATACATACATATATTAATATACATGTAGATGTTGAAATAAACGATATTTGTTATTATAGATATTCAGGCTACTGTGCGTGGAGAGGGGTCCTCGATTATTCGAAAAATCAGAACTCGGAAACAGTAAAGCAACTCAAGAAGGCATACCCTGATCTGGGAAACTGCGATTATTTCGATTTGGGTTCGGAAGGGCATGCTATTCTTTACGAATTAATCAACAAAAGGATCAACTGGATTTGGTATCTCAATCAACAAGAGCCAGATTTGAAGGTAAATAACATGTTCGTTCAACTACTTACGGTATTAAAAAATCACATATATTTGATGATCAAGAGCAAAATCACCTCAGGGAAACTCGCTCACAACAAAAGTAAGCCGCGACATGATCGAGAATATGTACGAAGCAGCGGAGAAAGTGTGGATACCTGAACTGGTGAAGCTGATGCGAGACACAAAAGAGCCCTTCTTGAATGCGATATACGACAGCGAGCCGTTAGAGCGGTTGTATTGGGACAATGTTGTTCTTGTGGGAGATGCGGCTCACCCGATAACTCCTCACGGTGCAAGAGCAACAAACATGTCGGTGCTTGATGCTGCAGTGCTGGGCAAGTGCCTCGAGAAGTGGGGTCCGGAGAATCTTGGCTCGGCTCTCGAAGAGTATCAGTCGATTAGGTTACCAGTGGCTAGAGAGCAAGTTCTTTTCTCAAGGAGATTGGGGCAGATAAAGCAGCGTCTGCCCATTTCTGATCGGGAGTTCTTCGATCCAATGGCGGCGAGTTCGGAAGAAAGCAAAGATCTGCAGCTTGGGGGTATGCCTTATTTCAATGATATTCCATCCATACTGATGTGATGGTGTTTTCTACAGTATGAAATATTCAATAAATGTGTACCAAATAACACATGAGAAAAAATATTCGATCTTCATGGATTAAAATTGCCAGTTCTATGAACAAATTAGATCAGTTCTCAGTAAAATTCAAAAATTTTATCTCTGTTTCATATAACGTGAAAAAAGCAAAAAACTCTTATTTTTGGAGAATGTAAACAAAAAAAAAATTAAAAATCGGAAATTACACTAACCCTAAGATTTTGATTTCGAACGATTACCAAACTAATTGCGCACTCATAGTTGAAACTCGGACTGAAAATCGAGTGGGAAATTATTCAAGAGCGAGAGAGAACATGAAACAGTTGAAACCGATTCAAATCATACCTGGAAGCACCTCTTATCTCCATTCCTCCATTCTCTGATAGTCAAAGATTTTTCGCGTGGATTTATATTTTATATTCAAACTCAACAAAATCATTTGATTAAAATACTTGGATTCACGCAAAAAGCCTTGGCTACAGAGCTGAATCGAGAGGAGTGGGGATCGGAGGAGTCCGGGTCGACGTGGACCGGGTTCAGCAGGTACAGGTTCTCTCTGGTTCTCCGTGTTTCATCGGAGAAGAAGACTGCATTTGCATCCCCTAATTGCAATTATCGAGATCATTAATTCTAAATTAGGGCGGCATTTGCCTCCGGTTCCTTTTGTCAAGTTCTTAGTTTTTTGTTCTGAAGTCGGAGGTTTGGGGATTGAATTATTAGCTTAAGTCTTTCTGTTACATGCATAATTGGGTTTTTTGCAAAAACCACCCCTGTGTAATCTCGAATTGCTGAAAACGACCTCGTGTTAAAACAATTAGCAAATACTCCCCTATAAAAATTAGTCACAGGCAATAAGGCCCTTAAGAGCTCACCGTGCACTTCACTCGCCATGGATGAGAGTGGGGGTTCGTTTTTTGACACGAAATACCAAAATGCAACCAGAAACTTTATAAGTACCAAAATGAAGTTTTTAAGATTTTCAATTGAGTCCTTTATATTTTCAATTAAGCCATCTTCTTCAATTAGTCCTCCACTTTTTCACCATGATTTTTTCCGGCAAAAACCATCAACCAAACCCATATCTGAACATGAATTTCATTTCTATTCCAAATCCAAGAAAACAAAATGGAAGAAAAACGGCTCCTCAAAATTTTTCGGCACATCCCTGCCCAAACAAAAAAATATACAAAAACCCTTCAAAGAAATTTCTTTCAATTTCCATAGCATTTTCTTCCAATTTGTGAAAACTTAATTCGTACCTTCAGGAAGAATAAGAAGAAGAAGAATGTCAAACTCGAAGAATCATTGGCCGACTCTCCGATTCAACCACGCCGCAGCCGCTGCCCTCTCTCCAAATTGCATAGGACCAAATTGCAATTTTCATAATTTCTCAAAACCTCATCTTCTTTCTCCGTCTCCTTCTTCTCAAATCTGTTCCTCGCCATGGATGCTTCATCCGGCCCGGATGATGCCGCCTCCAAACCCACCTCCGACGAAGAGATGAGACGAATAGGGTCGCGACCAAAAATCTTGATTCAAAAGAAATTTGGAAAAACCCATCAAATTAAACATAAAGCATATTTTTTTTTGGGGAGGGAAGGCAGGTGGTGCGGATGTGGTGGTGATGCAGATGGAAGAATTTTGGGTTGGGGGAGGAGATGATGGCCGTGGGTTTTCTTCTTTTTCATTATGTTTTTTTTTTCTTTTTGATTTGTTCTAATTATATTCATTTTGCAGTTTTATTTATTTATAATTGAAACATAAATTACTATAATATGAGGGTTAATTTAGTCATTTCCTATAGGTCAACTGCTAATTTTGTAATAAGGGGCAGTGTGCTTTGTTAAAAATAATATAGGGGGGTCTATGCTAATATTTTTAACATGAGGGGTTTTTTAACAATTCCAGATTACACAGGGGGTTATATGCAATTAGCTCATGCATAATTATTATCAGTGTTGATCAGGGCTTCACTCTTCTTTCTCCTCACAGCACAACTTTGTTTTGTTCAATAACATAATTTATCACCAGGTTTTATTCTCATGATTTTCATCTACTCGTCGGGCCGGGCCGGGCCGGGAGGAAAACCTGTATATATCTTGTATTATTCTTTTATTCTTATAAATTCATAAACATTTTCCTAATAGAACATCAGAAGTAGAGAGCTAAAAATCGACATTTTTTTAATTAATTAGTGACCGTTGTGACACGAATCGATTTATTGTCCTAAAACTTGTTCGTGCATGCGTGCTCGTTATGTTAATTAATTGATCGATTTTTGTCTCTCCATATGTAAATGTAGCTAGGACAGGAGTTCAGGTTTCGTTTCGACTAAATATCCGATCCTTCATATATATACTCGATAACTAAATTCCGGCCGGTTCATTTGATATCACAGCATAAACCCTAATGATCATGTAACAAACAATCGAATATATTATTGCATATTAAATCTAATCTTAATATGATCATTCATATTATATAATTATATTTGAGTTTAACAAACAAACAAACAAATCATGAGAAATTCATTTCCCAGTAATTATGGAGGTGGTTTCTCTCATCCTAACCGATAAAAACACCGCTTATATTCGTCACAAAATAAGCCTATAAATCACACCCGAAGAAAAACCGGTACAAAGTTTTAATTCCAATCCATTACTCAATAATGGCCGATAATGAAGTCTCGTTTATCTGCAAACGAACCGTGGTCAGCACTAAACCCGTGCGGCCAGGTCAGTTCAGCCCTCTATCAGTTCTTGACCGATTAAATAACGAAAACAGTAATATCCGCCTAGTGTTCTACTACAGTTTTCCGGCCAGAAAAACGGCCGGAGAACTGACGGATAAGCTGAGAGAGTCGATCTCCGATATGCTGTCGTATTTTCCGGTGGTCACAGGGCGGCTGCTGAGGACTTCCGACGGAGACTGGACAATCAAATGCAACGACGCTGGCTTACGAATGGTGGAAGCGAAAGTAATGAAAGGAAGTGTCGAAAAATGGCTGCAAAATGTTGATAGAGAAAAAGAACTGAAGCTTGTTCACTGGGAGGAAATGTTTCACAAACCCTATTTCTGGTCTACTTTTTATGTTCAGGTTAAACCTCTTTGAATTAATACTGTCGGGCTTGCGAAATTCTATTAATTTAGCGAAATATCAAATTTTCGAACTACAAATTTAATATGTTTTCACCTAATCGATCGGAACCGGGAGAATTTATTATTTAAGCGAGGTTATTAATTTATCGAGGTTCTGTTGTACATATTTATTTATTATTATATAATCAATCATTTAGACTCGTTTTCTGGGGTCTGAATTTTCGATTTGCAGATAACCGAATTCGAAGGTGGTGGGCTAGCTATTGGTTTGAGCTGCACTCGTCTACTCTGTGATCCCATCTGTGCAACAATGATGATCAAAGCATGGGCTGATACAACCCTAATCGGCGAAATTACATCCCCGCCCCTACTCCGTCCGTTGCCGATACAAAACCAAAACACCAACCACCACTCTTCTTTAATTGACCGCTACAAATCATACTTAAACTCATCTCCAATTCTAAAATCAGACGACAACACAAAACAAATTACAACCATCACTCTTCAGTTCAATCAAGAAACTGTGAGAAAATTATGCATCGCCATGGCGAACGATGTAAACGGTCACGGGCCGGGCCCCACACCGTTCGAGGCCTTGGCCGGGATTTTCTGGACATGCATCAGCAGAGCAAAGGGGAAGCAACGTGGTTTCTTTGACATGTATGTGTGTTTGGACATGCGGAAAGCGTTGGGATTGGACGAGGGCTTTTTCGGAAACTGCATGGTGTACAATAAGGTAGTACTACTGCATGGGGATGGTAATCATGGTAATTGTGAAGTGTTGTCTGATGCGGTTGCTTTGATCAAAGAGGCGGTATCGGAAATGGACGGTCGAGATGTGATGGAGTTGATCGAGTGGTTGGAAAGCGAAAAGATTAATCGTAATTCGTTGGTGATTAGTGGATGTGATGATCATTTGATTTGTGCTGATTTAGGGAATGTGCATTGTTATTCGGCGGTTTTTGAGGAAAATGTGGTGCCGGTTCGTGTTTCGTACTACATGGACGGGCCGGGTATGGGGACCGGGCAGATACTTGTCATGCCGGCGCCAGGTGGCGGTGATGGGCCGGAGAGTCGGGTGGTGGCGGTGACACTTCCGGAAGATGAAGCCGAGAAGGTTCTCGAAGATTCTTTGATCCGGCAACTTGGTCCGATTACTTTGATGGGGTTGAACAAAAAACCCTAATTAATCAATTAATTTTATCTGCAAGATGCATGCATGCATAGAGAACTTCAGATTAGTAAAATAAAATTTGTTAAATCAAAATAATTAGAGAGAGAGAACTTCATATTAGTAAAATAAAATTTGTTAAATCAAAATAATTAGAGAGAGAGAACTTCAGATTAGTAAAATAAAATTTGTTAAATCAAAATAATTAGAGAGAGAGAACTTCAGATTAGTAAAATAAAAATAATTAAAGAATTTTTTTTTATTAAATGGGTCCCATTATTATGCGTCTGCCGGGAGTCGAACCCGGGTCTATTGCTTGGAAGGCAATTATCCTAACCGTTGGACTACAAACGCTTTGCTGTTGGATTTTAATGATTAAATTATATAAACGTTTCCTCAACATTATTACCTTTTTTTATTTTCAGTTAATTACAGGGTTAACTGATTAATTATAATGATTACCTTTTTCATTACGACAAATAGTAAATACATGAGGCCATGCATGCAAAGTAGCTATTTTCCTAAGCTAGGACTTGGATGTAATATCAAGAACATTTAATTATCATTATCATGTTTTGTACAGCTACTTGAACAATTATAGAGTTTGTCTGTATAATTAATTAATAAAAAAATCATTATTATATAGTCTGCGACAAAAGATTTAGCTTACAGCATCAAAAGATCGTGAATATCTTAAATAAACATTAAAAGATTCTCAGTTGTCAGCTAGACTGTTTTTTTATACCAGACAATATAAATATATATGGTCACAATTTAAGGATGCAAATTGTAATTATGGAAAGTTTTGGGGAATCCCGTTACTAATTCAAAAGTTAATATAAATTTAAATATATTTAATAATGAAAATGAAGTTTGAAATTTGGGCACCAGCTGTGTGTAACTCTGCACATGGACACAATATATAAGGAGTAGACGTGTACCTCTAAATCAAGATAATCAATTTCATTTATTTATGTTAGTTACGTTGACTTTTGGACCGACAAATCTACTTAGGAATTAGGATTCAATAGGATTTCACTACAGTTTGATGGGATTAATTGATGATCGTTGATTAACAAATTAATTAAATGTAATTAATTAAGGTTCAGATCATTAATATGGTTAATCCTAATCGATATTGCAAGGGTGCAAATTTAGATCGGATGGTCTGTTTTAATAGGAAAATCGAATGCCATAGGATGATTGACACGTGGATAGTTTAAATAAAAATATAATCAGGATTCTAATAATTGAAAAAGAAAAAAAAGAAAAAAACAACAGAATCCATAACCCCACTAACCCTAATTATAATTAGTGTTGATTTATTAAGAGTTAAGACTTAAGAGTGTCACATGTCAAAAAATTAGTGGAATCCGATTTATATTAAATATCGGCTGATCCACTCATAATTTAATCTCATTTTGCAATAATAATTAATCCAACAGTAATTTGTCCAACTGTTTGCATGCATGATTTTGCAATTTTAACAGAACATTATATTCGCGTAGTAAGTTTGGCGTCGATCGGATAGATCTTTACCATTCATAAACACACAGATATAATTAAACGGACGTGGGACATCTAATATTGTTGAAGATCAACGGTCAAATAGTCGATAACATGATTAAATTATATAAATTTTTTTCCGATTTGGTAATTTGTGACCTATGTACTTACATCATTCTATGATCAAACACACTTGACATTTTTTTTTTTTTTTTTTTCCAATAAATCATAATAATTCAAGAAGCCGCCTACAAAATTCAAATAAATGTACTGCAGAAATGTAAGCAATGATCAATCACAAAAACTTCATACCAATTACATTCAAGTATATTATGTCAGATCCCAATGCCTTGTCAACTACACAATTATAAATATATACATACATGTATATATAATATATATGTATATATATATATATATAAAATAATATTTAAAAAAAAAAAAAGAAAGACCAAGTACAGTAGAGCTTACCATGTGAGAGGGGATTATTTTAAATATATTCTTCAGTTGGCCATTTAATATCATACAGATAAATTCAAAATGAGATCAGTTTTCTGATCTTCAACACAACTAATCATTCACTAATTTATTATTGTTATTATTATTATTTATTATTTTATGTTTTTCTAGCCATTATCTTCTATAGGTATTATTTGGAACAGAAGCATCTTTACACCTTAATACCCGATTTTTTCGAAACGTTCTTCGATTTTAACGATGAAGATGAAAACTAAACGAGGACGGAGGAATATCTTTTCGAATAAAACAAAACATGGCCAAGAGGAAAAGAACAAAGAGAAATTAATTAGGTGAAATAATGGAAACCTATAAAGAAAGCATGAAAGCTTTCAAGTAGCTCAGTGGGAGAAGGATGATTTTCAAAAGGAAATAACAAACTGTCATTCCAAAAAAAAAAGAAGAAAAAAAAATTACGGCCATCTCCCTGAGGTAATATCAAATTACGAAAAAACCCCCTTATGTTTGGGTAATTATAACCACAACCATTAACTATGAATTTTCTTACGTGTCAAGCCTTGTGGTGTCGAATTTAATGAAATCTTCAAGATTTTGTGAAATATTCTCCAGTTTGTACCCGTTTTACCTCATTCGAGCTCCACTTTTTGAAACAAGATGATCGTAAGATGTGTCTCTTGGCTTGTAAATAACATATTGTGATGCATCAGAAACTGATTTTTTGCATAAAACGAGTACAAACTAGAGAACATTCCACGGAATCTAGAAGATTCTATTGAATTTGACACCATAAGGGTGGACGTGGAAGAAGATTCATAGTTTGAGGGGTGATCGTAATTACCTAAACATGAGGGACTTTTTTGTAATTTGACCTTACCACAGGGAGATAACCGTAATTTACCCAAAAAAATATTGATTCAGCCAATTAACTGAATTTCAATCTTCAATTACCAAAGGCAAGTAGTACAAATTCTTGATCATGTGAGTTTTCATGACATCGACACTTACATCAGCCACTAAAAATGACAAAATGCCATGTTTGACCTTTAAGCAATTCATCTAATGTGCCACGTTATTCAAGAATCATAATCACTCAAAAAATAATAAATAATTAAAAAATAATTAAGTTGCATATAAAGAGACAAAGCTTCATATTGATCTTCTTCTTGTGTTGTTTGATGAAGCATTATTGATGGAGGGTGGTGACATATTTAGAGTTAGCAGCGCGCGTTTAGGCAGCTCGAGTATATGGCGGAACACCGGCATGGAATCTTTTTCGCGGTCCGAAAAAGATGCCGAAGACGACGAAGAAGCATTGAAGTGGGCCGCCCTCGAGAAACTTCCGACGTATCTCCGTATAAGGAGAGGCATGCTTGTCGAAGACGAGGGTAAAACACGAGAAGTCGATATAAAGAATCTCGGATTATCCGAACGAAGGAATCTCGTCGAGAGGCTACTTAAGATTGCCGAGGAAGGCAATGAGAAGTTTTTGCTCAAGCTCAAGGAACGAATTCAAAGGTATTTATTTATTAATTAAAAAAAAAAAAGTCGATTTTTTTCGACTTTTCGAAAAAAAATATTTTTTTTTGAGGGATCGAAAAAAAATATATATTTTTTTTTTCGAAAAAAAATATTTTAACATGGAAATAATTTCAGGGTAGGTCTTGATTTTCCGACGATCGAAGTCCGGTTCGAGAACTTGAACGTTGATGCGGATGCATATGCGGGGGGTCGAGCTTTACCTACCATATTCAACTTTACTGTCAATATATTGGAGGTGATTTAGTTTAATTCAACTAATTAATTAACATAGAATAAAATAAAATCAGTGCTTGCATGAGTTATCGACCTTTTCGGCAATTATGTATCGTTTTTCTTGTATCGCGATCAGGGTTTCTTGAGTTATCTTCGTATTCTTCCGAACAGAAAGAAACCGTTGCCGATTCTGCATGATGTAAGTGGGATCATAAAACCAGGAAGGTGAGTCGAGAACAAATAATGTATACACTAAGTGTTCGTCCTTTTCAATTTGATTCGACTAATTACTCTGTTTTGTTATTTTGTTTTTTGGTAGGATGACGTTGCTTTTGGGCCCACCGAGCTCTGGAAAAACGACGTTGCTACTAGCTTTAGCTGGGAAGCTCGATCCGGAGTTGAAAGTAAGGAATCGGGAATCGTATGTTGTTAAAAATCTCTAACGTAATGTTGAAATTGCTAAAGAGTATGTATTTATGCATAGATATCGGGGAGAGTGACGTACAACGGTCATGAGATGAACGAGTTTGTACCGCAAAGGACGTCGGCTTACATAAGCCAGCACGATTTGCACATTGGAGAACTGACGGTTAGAGAAACGCTCGCTTTCTCCGCCAGATGTCAAGGAGTTGGCGCTCGTTACGGTCGATATATATACAACAAGAAATTCATTTTTATTCGATGCAGAGTAGTGTATATATGTATATATATTCATCGGTTTTCTTGGAATTTACAGAAATGCTGACCGAGTTGTCGAGGAGAGAGAAGGAAGCAAACATTAAACCGGACCCTGATCTCGATATTTACATGAAGGTTGTCGATGAACTCAAGTGCAAAATTTCTAAAAATGCTAACAAATTAAAATTGTTTTTTGATTTTTTTTCGTTCGACAGGCATCGTCGATTGGAGGGCAGGAAGCAAGTGTGGTAACGGATTACATCATCAAGGTAAAAAAAAAACTCGATATTTTCAGTCAATGATGTAACGAAAATCGGTTGATATTTTTCAATAACTTGATTCCGAACAGATTTTAGGACTTGAAGTGTGTGCCGATACGTTAGTAGGCGACGAAATGTTCCGAGGAATATCCGGAGGACAAAGAAAGAGACTCACGACAGGTACGATTATCGAAAAAAATTAATTTATCGCAATCCAATTTCTAAAATCGAATATTCGATTCCAATTTATAATGCAGGCGAAATGATGGTCGGACCGGCAAGAGCACTATTCATGGACGAGATATCGACCGGTTTGGATAGTTCGACAACTTTCCAAATCGTGAACTCGATACGACAATCGATCCACATTTTGCAGGGAACTACTATAATCTCACTCCTACAGCCTGCACCGGAAACGTACGATTTATTCGACGACATCATTCTTCTATCCGATGGTCAGATCGTATACCAAGGTCCCCGAGAAAACGTACTAGAATTCTTCGAGCACATGGGGTTTCGATGCCCCGAGAGAAAAGGAGTAGCCGATTTCTTGCAGGAAGTAAGTAATACCCTTTTCGTCTTTTTTGTATCCGTAAAAAGAAACTACTGATCGTAAAATCCCGCATGCAAAATTCTAGGTGACGTCGAAGAAAGATCAAGAACAGTACCGGATACAAAAAGACGAAACTTACGAGTACGTTTCTGTCCAAGAGTTTTCCGAAGCATTCCGGTCGTTCCGTATCGGTCAAGAGCTCGGCGATGAGCTGGCGGTTCCGTTCGACAAGGAAAAGAGCCACCCTACTGCACTAACCACCGATAAATACGGCGTCAGCAAAAAAGAGCTTCTGAAAGCGTGCGTGGCTCGAGAATATCTGTTGATGAAGCGGAATTCGTTCGTCTACATATTCAAGATGCTACAAGTAAGATCCACATAACGATTTTTTCACCCCTCGAACGACGGTAAAATATCACTGACCGTTCGTTTATTATTTTTTCGCGCGTCTCCAGCTTATCATTGTAGCTAGCATTTCATTGACGTTGTTTCTGCGCACGGAAATGCCGAAGAATAACGTGACGGACGGCGGAATATACTTGGGTGCTCTGTTTTTCGCGCTTATTATGATTATGTTCAACGGATTCTCGGAGCTCGCACTCAGTATTATGAAACTCCCGGTTTTTTTCAAGCAACGGGATCTTTTGTTTTTTCCTCCGTGGGCATATACTTTGCCTTCGTGGATTCTCAAGATTCCGATCACACTCGTCGAAGTTGCTATTTGGGTGGGTATGACTTACTATGCCACGGGATACGATTCTGACGCCGGAAGGTAAATCTTTTTAACACGTTGTCGTTGTGTCGGGACTGATAAAAAAATATTATTTAAACGAGGTTATTAATTTATCGAGGTTTCAAATGGCAGGTTTTTCAGACAACTGCTTCTGCTTATATGTGTGAATCAAATGGCTTCGGCGCTGTTCCGTTTGATGGGGGCGCTAGGACGAAACCTCATCGTTGCGAATACGTTTGGTTCGTGCGCATTGCTCACGGTTTTCGTCTTGGGTGGTTTCATTTTATCACGAGGTATTTACCGAAAATATAAATGCAAGATTTCGATGCTTTAATGCTCATACGTACGTCGGTTCAGAATTCGACTAACGTAACTACGGCTACTTGTTTATATCAGATGATATCAAAAAATGGTGGATATGGGGTTTCTGGACTTCGCCTTTGATGTACGGGCAGAACGCCATCGCGGTGAACGAGTTTCTCGGAAAGAGTTGGAGTCATGTAAGAATCATTCCGGCATATTCTTCGAAGGGATAAACTAAAGTATATATAACTTACGGTTAAGAAATGTTCGTTTTTTACAGGTTCCTGCAGGCTCGACGGAATCGGTTGGATTGACGGTTTTAAAAGCTCGAGGGCTTTTTTCGGAAGCACGATGGTATTGGATTGGTGTCGGAGCGATTATCGGATACGTGTTCCTATTCAATTTCCTAGTTACCGTTGCTCTGACTTATTTGAACCGTAAGTGCTCTCGTATACCTCGGTTTTATATATTTAGATCTTATTCTAAGACGATTTGAGAACATTTGGTACGTGTGCGAATGCAGCGTTCGGGAAACCACAAGCGATTCTACCGGAAGAAGCAGTAGCGGAGAGGAATGCGGGACGAGGAGACGATGTTCGGAGAAGTTCGTCGTCGGGATCCATGTCATCAAGAGTCGGCACGGTTATCGGTAATGCCGATCCAAACCGGAAGAGAGGAATGATTTTACCGTTCGAGCCTCTTTCGATCACATTTTGCGATATCCGTTACGCAGTAGATATGCCACAGGAAATGAAAGCTCAAGGAATTCAAGAAAACCGACTCGAGCTGCTGAAAGGCGTGAGCGGTGCTTTCCGGCCCGGAGTTTTGACGGCGCTGATGGGCATTAGTGGGGCCGGTAAAACCACTTTAATGGATGTATTAGCGGGTCGGAAAACCGGTGGTTATATAAACGGGACAATCACTATATCGGGTTACCCGAAAAAGCAAGAAACGTTCGCACGTATTGCAGGATACTGCGAGCAAACCGACATTCACTCACCTCACGTCACGGTCCACGAGTCCTTACAATTTTCCGCGTGGATGCGCTTGCCTCCCGAAGTCGACACTGCAACGAGAAAGGTTCATTTAAAAAAAAAAAAAAAAAAAAAGATACATAAATTTACGTAGTCGAAAATAAATTATATTATATGAATTTGCAGATGTTTATTGAAGAGGTGATGGAGCTAGTCGAGCTTACACCGCTGAGAGAAGCGCTCGTGGGCTTGCCCGGAGTGAACGGACTTTCGACCGAGCAGAGAAAGAGGCTAACGATTGCGGTCGAACTCGTTGCGAATCCATCGATCATATTTATGGACGAGCCGACTTCGGGCCTCGACGCAAGAGCTGCTGCAATTGTAATGAGAACCGTTAGAAACACAGTCGATACAGGTCGAACGGTTGTTTGCACTATCCATCAACCGAGCATCGACATTTTCGATGCCTTTGACGAGGTAATTAATTAGTTAATCGTTATCTCGTGGCCTAGCTGTTTTCGAAAAATCGAGTAGCGAACGCTATAAATGAATTAAAAAAATGCAGCTATTACTACTCAAACGAGGAGGCGAAGAAATATACGTGGGCCCTTTAGGCCGACATTCTTCTCAGCTAATTAAATACTTTGAGGAAATCGACGGAATCAGTAAAATCAAAGACGGTTATAATCCAGCTACGTGGATGCTCGATATAACCTCGACGGCACAAGAAGCAGCTCTCGGCGTCGATTTTGCCGAACTATATAAGAACTCCGAACTTTGCAGGTAAAATACCGAAAACACACGTTAGCTCGATTTTCACCTCTCGGCATGTTTAATTCAATCATTTGTGGAAATTAAAAAAAATTCAGGAAAAACAAAGCGCTGATCGAGGAGCTAACTGTACCGATCCCGGGTTCGAAAGATTTGTACTTCTCGAAACGGTACTCGCAATCTTTCTCGACTCAATGCATGGCTTGCCTGTGGAAGCAGCACTGGTCGTATTGGAGAAACCCTCCGTACACGGCAGTAAGGCTGCTATTTACGACGTTCATCGCGTTACTTTTCGGGACTATTTTTTGGGGTATTGGGTCCAAACGGGAGCGACAGCAAGACGTGTTCAACGCAATGGGTTCGATGTACGTTGCCGTTCTATTTCTCGGCATACAAAATGCTACGTCGGTTCAACCGGTTGTTGCGATTGAGAGAACGGTCTTCTACAGAGAGAGAGCTGCTGGAATGTACTCGGCTTTGCCGTATGCGTTTGGACAGGCTGTAATTGAATTGCCTTACCTTCTGATTCAAACACTCATATACGGTGTGATTGTGTATGCGATGATCGGGTTCGAATGGACGGTCGTGAAATTCTTTTGGTACATTTTCTTCATGTATTTCACGCTGATGTACTTCACGTTTTACGGGATGATGACGGTGGCGGTGACGCCAAACCACAACATAGCCGCCATTGTTTCGTCGGCATTCTACGGGTTATGGAATCTCTTCTCCGGATTCATCATTCCAAAAACAGTAAGTATCCCGGAAAATAAATAAATTGACAATAATAAAATTAACAATTCGGGTTTATTATTTTCTTTCGTAATTTTTTTTTTGGTGAACAGAGAATCCCGGTGTGGTGGAGATGGTACTACTACGCTTGCCCAATAGCTTGGACGCTGTACGGATTGGTTGCTTCGCAATTCGGTGACGTGCAAGATAGGCTCGACACTGATGAAACAGTTGCAGAATTCGTGCACAGTTATTTCGGATTTCAACACGATTTTGTGGGATACGTTGCGATAATCATCACTGGATTAGCTGTGCTCTTCGGCTTCATTTTTGCCTTCTCGATCAGAGCTTTCAACTTCCAGAAAAGATAGATAATGTGTATATTTCTAAACAGTTTGCTTCCGTTTTTCCGTAACGTTTATCGACATTCTTTGTTTCGGGCTAGCCCGGGTTTGAAATATAAATATAAAATAATCGAGCGTGAATAGCTCAATTTTTTGTTCATATTATATCACATTCTTTTAAAGAAAACTCCAAGCTTGAGCCGAACTTCAAAACTTATCGAACAAAAGTATGTGTTCCAAGCTTCGTTCGATATGTTAACAAACTTATCACAAACAATCTGCGACAGAATCGAGTACAGGATAACTTAGTTTGGTTTTGAAAAAACCACATAAAAGAACATAATGCTCTCTCTATATATCCAAGTTAATGGTTACATTAGTTCAAATCTAACGGCAACTAGGCCCGATAAATAACTAACAAAATACACGGAAAAAAAAAACCCTAGAAAATGCGAAACTGAACCCCCTCCGGATATTTTACAACTAGGAATTAAATCCTCTCAAAATCTCAAGCCAGACCAATAAATAATGATCAAAGAGAAAACAGAAAAGAAAAAAATTGAGGTGCAGATGCAAGAAAAGAGATCGAACATTAATTAAACCTCCCATCTTAACTAGCCAAGTCATCCAAGAAGCTCTGCAACTCCTTCAACCCTTCAGCAGAAACGCTCCGCTGTACTCTTCCACGAGGAGCAACCAACCTAGGCGGCGGCTCTGTCTGAAAACAGACAACCACCACCGATAAATTGTCCCCACTTTTCCTCTTCAAAGCCTCGTCAACAAGATCTTTACTACACCTAATCGGGTCATTATGCTCTTGAAGCCTCCTTCGGGCAAAATCCACTGCATTCTGGCTCATAAAAACATCCCATAGACCATCACAGCCTATGATTAAAAACTCGTCTTCTTTTGTTAGTCTTGTGCTCATAAGTTCTGGCTCTGCAGTGAGGGGCCCACCATCTTGACCTTTTAGCCCCTCCATATGCCAGTCTCCTAAAGCACGAGCTACGTTTATTTGTCCGTTTAGGTAACCGTCGTACACGTAACCTCCGGAAGCTTCTATTCGCCTTCTCTCTCTTAAACAAAGAGGCTTGTGATCTCTCGACATTTCAATCGCTTTACCCCCTCGGCAAAGCACTGCTCTGCAGTCTCCAGCATTTGCCACCACCAGAGAGCTAAAGTGAAAAAAACAAAAACAAAAAGGAACAAGTTACAGTAAGGATAATTTATGGTTTTGCATTTTGAAAACTGAAACAAGTTGATTATGTGCGTAGTTAATGGAACACTAACCTTCCGATAACCAAAGCTGTTAAAGCAGTGGTGCCAGAGGCGAGATCTGCATCCAAGGAACAAGCTTCTGCAAAAGCAGTGTCGGTCTGTAGAAATGCTGTTGATATTACGCTCTCGATCTCCTGAGGAAAATTTCCGTCCTCAAGAATGAATCTGGGTAAATGGTAGCATGCAAAGTCAGCAGCATGTTTTCCTCCATGTCCATCAAAAACCTGACCAAGAAGAAGGGACATGAGTGCTGAGTTTGCAATGTTTTGTAATGAAAAGACAGACAGATCGAACAACTCACATCACAAATATACTACAGAGAAACATAATTAAATAGACAGGATCCAACCACTTTCTTTTTCAATTCTATTCAACATAGAAACATAATTAATGGCAAATCTTTTTAGAGTATCCAGTGAAATTTCTTTACACAAAAAACATTACCAAGAGTCATAAATATGCAGATCTATAATTCAAAAGCTGACTGATGACAACTTCATTATCATCAATAATCGTGGTAATGTAAGCGAGAGTAGCAAAAAAAGAATACAAGGGAAAGGTTTAAAAGGGAAAAATTACCCCATAAAATGCGGTAGGCTTGTGGTTGGAGATATTTGACCCATAATCATGCATCAAATTGTCTGTACAAATGTATACATCCTCCATGCTTGAACGAGAACCAATGTCTGTCCAAGCACCTGACCGAAGCAGGGGCATAAATTCAGCAACACTGTCATCTCCACTCAATATTGTCCCAATTGAGATATCCGAGGACCTGATCTTCACCTGCTAAACCTCTAGTCAAAATGTAGTCCCCATGCGTAATAATATAAATTTACAAAATGAAGAAATCACACAGAGTAAAATGAAGATACTCAAAAATCTAGGACAAACAGCAAAATTGCTGTCTGTCCCTGAAAATGTTAATAGCTTTTGGTGAAAACACACTAATCCAATGACATTAAATTGACAGAAACAAGAACCTCCATGTGGCATAGTTCAGATAGTGACATTCAATAGACTTAATAGATAATCTAACCACAAAGATTCAGAGTATAATGACTGAACTTTTACAACCAAATCAAGCAGTAACTACTTAACACATCAAAATTTGAATCATTCCCCTTTTCCCTTTCTAAATATATCAGAAACGCAATTCATGTGAGGAACAATAAAGCCCATAACCCCAATTTCTAAATTCTATAACCTCAATTTCAGAATAATAATTGCATAATCACCCAAAAAAAATCACATAAAATCCTTTCATAAAGTTGTCATTACTTCAAAACAACACGAGGCTTCTAATTAAACGAACAAAAGAGGCAACAAAAAAAAAAGAGAGGAAATTTTGAACTGGAATTACCAAAGAGGAGTGCCGAACAAGAGACTTCGTACACAAAGACGGCGGCGCGCCATCAGAATTCAAGCAGTGTCGGTACACGGTTCGTCCGCCTAGTGAGTTGGGAATGGGCGGCCGTCCGTCGCCGGAGCTGCAATTCTCTCTGCCAGCATCGCCATTGTCGATAATTACTCTACTGCCCTCCATTGCAAATCTCAACCATAATTTCTAACGAGCGGATGTTATTAAAAAAAAAAAAAAAAAACTGAGAGCAAGAACCAAAAATAAAATGAAAATCCCCAAATTCCTAATGCAATGGGGCTGAAAATTCGGGTTCTTTTGGTAATCTCGGTGGTCGCTAGGGTTTTCGATTTGGGGGAACTGGGGCTCAATAATGTAATAGTGTGTGAATAGATACAGATTTGTATTTGTATATACGTATAGAAAGACGGGATCTCTCGCAGAACAACGTATCGGGTCAATTTTTTGAGGGATTCTGCCGCTGCGAATTTCTTATATATATAAGTAAAGGCGTGACGTGGACAACCCACGAAACGGTGCCGTGTCAGTTTTTCTGAACGACGCGTGTCCTTTTAAAAGGTCTCCTTTTTTCCAAGTGTTTGACATTGAATTTCTAATTTTGGATTTTGTCATTCAATTTTTCATTTATATTAATGTTCTTTTAAACTATTTGGTAATTTTCTTACAAATTCAAAAAATAAGCTTTTAATTTCTTTCTTTTTTTTTCATACCTTTAGCCCACATTTTATTTAAAATTTTATAATGAAAAAAGGATAGTTTATAAACCCATTATCCAAGCAGTTTAAAAATTAATTCTATAAATAAAATGTAATAGTTTATCTATTCCTAAAACAACTTATTAAATATAAGAACTTATGAGTTCTTTAAAATAAGTTTATCCAAACAGACCAGTAGACGGCTAAGAAATTTATAACTTTAATCATGTGGGCTTTTATCACCTTGAATAATATCAGAGTCACACACCAACTTTAATTCGATCCATCAAATAATTGGGCTTATTGAAGTTTGGCCCAACAAATATTATTATTATTATTATTATTATTATTATTACATTGATGATATGGACATCGACTTAATATAAACAAGCAGATAACTGATTGATCATATATTATGTAATAAAAAATGCAAGAGTCATGCTTGCACGCGTTAGCTGAATTATTCAACTCTCTTTGCTTGGAGAAACATATCAATTCAATTGTCGCTATCATTTTAAATAATAAAAATACTAATAAATCAAATTGACCGTTTCCTAAATATTGGTCCATGTCAATCCAACCGTTGACTTTTTTTTGATTGGTCAGCAAACGCGGTCTCTGTAGTATCTATATATACACCACACATTGCTACATTCAAGACGTTTTGCAGCTACGTGGAATTTTAGTAGTGACATGGAGGAGAAAGCGCGCGAATGGGGAGGAGGCTTTTTGCCGCCGGAATCTGGTATTGCCGAAGGAGGTATATTCGTTATAACTGAGTTTTGGGTCTTTTGTATAATATTGTCAAACTTGAAGGGTTATTTATGTAATTTCATGCTACTAACAAAACTTTCTTGAGCTAATTAACTAACGTCAAAAGCCCTTTTTTTGAATTACATTGTTCATATATAATTATATCATTCCAATTATATTATTGACTATTGAGTAAATATCATTCATATATATGATTTAAATTTCTTGATCTAAAAAATATTAAAAATTCATTCATATGATTTTGCAGTAGCTTTTTTTTTTGGGATCGTGATTTTGCCGTAGCTTCGAGTCGCCGAATCCGCGATAACCCTGAACGCGTATTGTTGGATTTTTTTTTGGGATTATAACATTTATAAGAAAGCAATGTATCGTTTGGAATTGTTAAGATATAATTAACCAACATAAGATTAAATAATATTCTAACGAAAATACAATTATTTCATTCGGATCCCGAGATGTTCTAAAAGGTAAATTAAACTAAAACATCATAACATAATATTTTCGAGTCGAAAAGTTATTGGATTTACCAAGTATCAAAAATCTACAATTATATAGTTAACCGTAACTAATCTTTCCAACGTCGTCCAAACAAGACCTAAGAATACAAATTAGTGATAGGTTTGTGTAGAGAAGAGGTCAAGAAATGTTATCCACATAATTGTTATAATTAATTAATTAATTAATTACCATTTCTTCACCGCTAAGATATGTTAATGTACTAAGTCAATAGTTGATATCTCTTTGCCACGTCCATCTAACCTGTACATCTTATCGTAATTTATTAAATCAGAGTATAATATACGACTATTCTTCAAACCCTAGCTATATATATTTATATATATATATATATATATATATATATATATATATATATATATATATATATATATATATATATATATA
>NW_012194875.1:269609-301505 GCF_000504015.1 Erythranthe guttata | reverse complement strand
AAACATAACATACATATAAATATATGTTACTACACGTGACTACAGTTATATACAATTATCTATAGTTATATAAGTGGCATAAGTCTGGAGTACTGTAGCATGAATCCAACTTCACAAAGGCACTTCATCGAATTTTATTCTCCGCATGTCATAAAACTATAATAAAAGCAAAACCTGCGACAAAAAAATAAGAGTTAAATAGCAAAATGGAACATGCGAGTTAGATTACATGAAAAATACAAAAAAATATGATTTTTTTGTTGATAAATTTACTGAACTAAAATCGACTACAAATGACTATAGTATACTACAAGTCCTATATACAGTCATGTATAGTTACATGTAGTCATGACTATACATGACTACATGTGACTGACTATATATGACTGTATATGACTAAATATAACTGTATATTCATCTGACTCAAATTAACCATTTTAGTAACCACTACTCGTTAACTTTCTATTACAGACAAATAAAGCTCTCACACATTAGGCATTTCAAATCATCTTCAAATAAATACTAAAAAAAATACATATGATTTATAATAAAAAATCAAATTACATGAAAACAACAAAAAAAACATGATTGTTTTTGTTGATAAATTTACTGAACTGAAATCAACTACCAATGACTATATTATACTACAAATCCTATATATAGTCATGTATAGTTACATGTAGTCATGACTATACATGACTACATGTGACTGAGTATATATGACTGTATATGACTAAATATAACTGTATATTCACGTGACTCAAATCACTCATGTAAGTAACCACTACTGGTTAAATTTCTATTACAAACAAACAAAGCTCTCACACATTAGGTATTTCAAATCATCTTCAAATAAATACAAAAAAAAAATTATATATGATTTATAATAAAAAAATCAAATTACATAAAAAATACAAAAAAAACATGATTGTTTTTGTTGATAAATTTACTGAACTAAAATCGACTACAAATGACTATATTATACTACAAGTCCTATATATAGTCATGTATAGTTACATGTAGTCATGACTATACATGACCACATGTGACTGACTGTATATGACTGTATATGATTTATAATAAAAAAATCAAATGAATCCAAAGAAAAATATTTTAATATTAATTGTTCATAGATCTTCAAAAACATAGTAGATCTGATTTTTTTTTAAATAAATACAGTAAATATATACGAATCGAAAACCACCAATTCCAGATCTAAAATTCACCATTAGATCTGACACAATTTCAAATTTTTGAATTCAGTTTGTTTCATAAAAAAAATAATAAAATAAGGTGAAATAGTGATAAGAATTCAGATCTTCGAAAAATAAATTAAAAATGGATTGACATTCATAAATTAAAAAAATAACTTAAAAAAAGTGAAGTGAATTAATACCGAGTTCAAGACGGTGGGAGGAGCAACGACGGAGCACGGCAGCAACGACGGAGCACGACGGAGCACGGCAGCACGACGGAGCAACGGAGCACGACGGAGCACGGCATAGCGCCAGAGCAGCGGAGAAGAAGAAGTGACGGAGAAGGCGGAGCGACGGAGAAGCGGAGCGACGAAGAAGGCGGGGAAGCGGAGAAACGACGGTGGGAGGTGAGAGAGAAGAGAACAAGAATTTTGAGAGAGAGAGAGAGAAGAGAAACGTGGGAGAGGGAGAGAGAAAAGAAAACGGCCGTGAGAAGGGAGAGAGAAATTAAGGAGAGTTAGTGAAATTTAGGGTTTTAAATTGTAACTAAAAGGGTAAAACTGGTATTTCAATTTGTCTAGGGGGTCTATCAAATTAAGATTAAAATTTGGGTTTTTGACTAGCAAAGAAAAATCCTTAGGACCTTTCCCTATATATTTTCAAAACTAGGGGGTTATCCCTCATTTCCCCTAAATAAAATTAACAAGGAGCCGAAGACTTGGAAATGGTAAGAGAACCAACCAATATATACATACATAAATATTAAAAATCATCAGCGCGTTTCGAAATAATTAATTGCAATCACTCGTACGCAGAAGCAACAAATCAATCATTCGCAATAATCAAATGTTATAGATACACTATACTCAGTACACCTACGCGTTACCCGAAATATATATATATATCGTGAACATAAATTACATACTCATAATACTATAAGCAAAGTGATTATAATTAAGAGTACACTAATCCAATTAATCTAATTAATTAGCAGCACTAATCCACCGATAATCACTTATTAAAGCTACATATAATAATGTCACGAGGGCTGCCGGCGGGAGACGAGGAGGCCGGCCGGAATCTTATTCCGGCGGCGGGGAATGGAGAAACCAACAAGGAGAGGCGGGACCAAATCCGCCACCTGGAGAAGGAGGCTTCACAGCTGGCAAACTACTACTTCGTATTTCAAGGCGTAATCTTCACCGCCTTTTACAATACGCCGTCGAATTTCAAATGCGTGTACCGTTGGATTCCGTTCGCGCTCTCGTTTATCGCCGGTTTCCTCAACCTCTGCGCCCTCACCAGGATTGCGTTCAAGTACAAGTCCACATTGGACGCTATCGATAAAAGCGCCACTCGCGGTAGTAGTAGCAGAAGTAACACCACCGCCGCCGCCGCCGCGGCGGCGGTGGCGGCGGCGGCGGGTGGTGGTGGTGGTGGTGATTCGATTGTGGTGAAATGCGATAGGCACTGGAGGAGTTTCTACGTTGTTGGTGTAATGTGTCTTTTTGTTGTGTTTTTTGTCATCACGTTGATTGGGTGCTGGATGATTACTTGCGGCGGCGGCGCCATGGGTGCTAGTGCTGCGGCGGCGCCACCCTCTCCGGCCACCACTTGAAATTTGAGTACGATATTTTCAAAGTGTGGATCGTATTAATTACTTTCATGCGTGTGTATTTAAAATTTTTTTTTTTTTTTTTTTAATTTTTATTGAAGTGAAATATTATTGTTTTAATTAAACAAATTGAAGTTTTTGTTACTCTCTTACATTTTTATTTTTCTATTAAATCAAACGCCAAAAAGCCCAACAATATAAATAATAATCATCAGGCCCAACTCTACAGACTTCAGAAGCATGTATGTACTTTACAATTGGGTCGGGTTATAATAAATTTGACTTTTAGTTAATAAATAAGATCTGATATAAATAATATTTTTTTAATAGTTTAATGTAATTATCAATTACGAATTATATGTTTACGTGGCATTCTCTAATGTGAAAGAAAGAAGTTGTTGGCTGTGGTTTCGCCCCAAATCATTGGAAGCAAGTGTGTTGGGTTAGGTGGGAAGAAAAAAGAATCTTAACTAACAATGAAAAGCAAATAAATAAAATGACAAATTATGAAAAACCCCTAATGTTTGAGTAATTACAACTAGACTCCCAACTAAGAATTTTCTTACATGTCTACCCTTGTCGTGTTAAATTTAGTCGAAACTTCTAGATTAGAAAGAATACTCTTCAGTTTGTACCCGTTTTACTCTATTCGAGTTTCATATTTTGAAACAAGATGATCGTACGATGTGTCTCTTGATTTGTAAATATCAGATTGTGGTGCATCGAAAACTGCATTTTTGCACAAATCGAGTACAAATAGGAAAATATTCCACATAATCTAGAAGATTCTATTAAATTTGAGTCCATAAGGTGAATATGTAAAATAATTCATAATTGGGAGATAATTATAATTATCTAAATATGAATTTTTTTTCGTAATTCGACTTTATTTCAAACGTGGCCGTATTTTAAATACGCTATACGAAAATACGGAAATTTGAAAAGTAGGCGGAAGTTGATAGAAAGAGACCGGAAATAAGAATTATTAGACTAGTCAAACAATTCCCCCTCTATTGCTTCATTTTGCAAGCAATAAAATACTTTATATTAAAAGATCGAGCTAATTGCAAATACAACCCCATGAAACCTCGAATCGGCACCCCATATAAAAAATGAATATTTATTTAATTAGTGAATTAGTAATATATGAAGACCAATAAAAATGTGATCAAATCTATAATAATATATTTTTTTAAACTAAAATAAAAAAATAATACCAAGTGGATTGGCAAAGCCACCGCCACGTGTACAAGTATAATTCAAAGACGGCAAGCAAAAGAAAAAAAGATAATCTCTTAAATACAGACAAAATTCGTAGAGCCACCATAAACTGACCGTATATATAAATTAATTAATCAATAAATAATATATTTTCTTTTTTTTTCCAATTGAATAAATAAATATCCCACTATATATATACACTACTAAATTCCTTCAATTTTACTGTATACACAAAATAAAAATATCTACAATAAATTGGGGGGGAAAAAAAAGGAAAAATAAAATAAAATAAACTATTTCAGCGTGTTGTTCCCTCAATCTCTCTCCTCCTCCTTCTACCTCGGTTTCTTCCCCAATTCCAAAAGTTGCAGAATTTTCATGGTGAGTTGTGTACTAATTAACTTGAAAATTGCTTTTGAAAAATGTTTAATTTTTGGTTGATTGATTTTTTTGATTTCTGGTGGCAGTGCTACAAAGGAACGGTCATGGAAGAATCGGTGTTTGTTGGGGCTAACGTGCGCCGTAATCGGACTCGAATCGGGCGATTTCGCGGTGGTAGGTGATCGGGAAAGTGCGATGGCGGCGGCGGTGGATGTTCAGTCGGCGCCGGCGACGGTGATCATCAGGATCCCGAGGTGGAGCGACAAAAGAGCTTGCCAGCCGTGGCGGCTGAACTCGCTGGAGACGGTCGTGCCAGAGAATCTGCCGCGGCCGTCTGCGCGGCGGAGGTGGGAGGCGACTGGATTCCCGGCGGCGGCGCCGCCGGTGAAGGCGGTGGCGGAATCTGGCGATAGGAGTTGTTTCAGTTTGTGAAGTTTGCACTTTGGCAATTAATTGTATATGCTGGAAATTGTAATTTACTTGTACCATATTTTATGAAAGTATACTGTACAGTGTGTGTTATTAAAAGTTTTATATTTGAATTAAAGTAAAAACAATTGGTAAGCAATTAAATTCAATTTTTTAATAAAGTAAAAAACTAATTCCAATTTCATTCCTTCAGAAAAAATCGGAATTCATAATCTCCTAAATTGAACAAAAAACCTTGTTCCAAAATAAGAAACAAAAATTTAAATTTGTGGTCTTCTAATTTTATTTAATTACATATTATAATAAATACATAATCATACTAATAGTATATGTATATTACCTTTTTCTTTTCTTTTTTGGAAGATCCATCCCAAATTATTAGTGTACTTGTGAGTTGTGAATTTGCAGTACATGCAGTACAATAAACATTACATTTGCAAACTGAATTAAAAAGAAAAGAAAAAAAAAAGAAAAAAAAAAGGGAAAGGGTGTTCAAAACTATACACGTGTACAAAAGACCATGAAGTATATGGGCCCTGTGCTTTAAAATATTTATGGGCCATTGAATATTGAATTTCGGGCCCATAAATAATTTCGGGCCCACTACAAATTGACAAATATGTTTATTCACAAATTCGCCGCCGGTATTCCACCGCCGGCACCTTTAGGCCACCACGACATTCCACTTCCGACGGCCAACTTCAATAAGAGATGTCAAAATTACGCTTGGTAACATGTATTAAATTAGAAATTAAATATTATGATCGTGTGAGGACGTGGACGAAGTCCCATTTGTAGATAAATTTGATCAGTATAATCATAATTAATTAGTAATACGTGATTGATGTTATATCTTAATTAAGAGTATAATGGCGGGCGTTGACAATGTAATAACTAATAAGTCTTGAGTCCACAATAAAATACTCCCTCCCTTTCTAAATCTCAATAAATATGTCTTTATTTTAGGAAAATAAATATTGATAGACCAAAATACCCTTGTTTATTAATTAATACAGAAAGAGTGCTATAGAGTTAATAAGGGTAAAATTTAAAAATAAACAATCGATGCAACATTAGAATTGTAAAGTGACAGATAATATTGACCAAAAAAAATTCTTCAAAAAAGACAGATATTAATAAATATAGGAAATAATGCTATGGTTGGAGAGGTCATTTTAATTTACAATAAATATAATTTAAATTAAATATTGGGAAGTATACGTCAATTTATGTTGCAAATATATTTTTTTGGTTAATAAACATATTTTGGACTGTAAAATTTTTTTTGGTTAAATTAAAAAAAAAAGTTGGAGGCTCAAGGGGCAAGTATGGGGGTTTATTGGGGGTTTATTTATGTGTTTAGTTTGAAAATAACCAATTTAAGTTGTTCATATAATTTTTTAAATGATAAACAAAAAAATAATTTTTTTTTTAATTTCAAATCCGATTATAACTCAACTAAGTTGGATTTGTTTTTTTGGATAAATTATATAATTGGATTTGATTTACTCCTAAATGATTCCAAATGGTGCGACTCAAGTTACTAGAAATTAGACGTTACACCTGGTTATTTACCGTCGGTGATGGGCTGAAGTTACACCTCGTTATTATTCAAAGGGGAAATATGCAATACCCCCCTCAAATGGAAAATATTATGAGTAAAACCCATTTGACTTTTAAGACTTTTGCACAAACCCAAAATTCAATCTTAATTAGTGAAACCCCCTCAATAAATGTGATAAGCCAAAACTACCCTTATAGGTAGGTTTTTTAAAATAATTGCAATATTTATTTTCCATAACCTCTCACGTGATTGTAGGATTACATTAATTCTCTCTTTAAATCTCCAGATTTCTCTCTTTCGTTATCTCTCTCTCCTCTCGTTCTCTCACATAATTTTCGTTACCTCTCATTTCGATTTTTTTCTTTTTTTCTCTCCAGATCTGAAGCAGCAACATCAACGTGACTACAATCTGGTTCGAATGTGACTATTCGATTTTTTTTTTGCCACAGTCTGGTTCGAATGCCGTCAAGACTTGCTACGGTGTCAAACCTCCCAAAAAACTCATGTTGTCGCCTCCTACACATCACACCACCTTCCTTACGTTATTTTCGATTTTTTTCCTTTTTTTTTTCTCTCCAGATCTGAAGCAGCAACATCAACGTGACTACAGTCTGGTTCGAATGTGACTATTCAATTTTTTTTTGGCTACAGTCTGGTTCGAATGCCGTCAAGACTTGCTACGGTATCAAACCTCCCAAAAAACTCATGTTGTCGCCTCATACATATCACACCACCTTCATTTCGTTATTTTTAATTTTTTTCTTTTTTTTTTCTCTCCAGATCTGAAGCAGCAACATCAACGTGACTACAGTCTGGTTCGAATGTGACTATTCGATTTTTTTTGCTACTTTCTGTTTTCGTGCTCTTGGAAGTTTCTCAGCAACTCATGATTACTTTTGGCATTTAAGGTTTTTTCATTGTGACTGTGTGTGTTTAAATATTAGAGAGAGAGAGGGAACCTATAATCATACTTGAGTTAGTGGAGTCGATATATATGTATATAATGATTTTTTATCAATTTTTTTATTTATGTATTTTTCAATTTCTCCTTCTTTTTTCTTTTTTTCCAAATCTGAAAATACAGTTCAAATATGTACAGTAGCAACAACATGACTATAGTCATATTTATGTATTTTTCGAATATGACTACTGTTGAATATCATTGTAGTCATATTCGAATATGTTCTATATTGTCGTTTCAAGTTGACTTGTAATAACAAGATTCAAATTGTGATTTTTTGTGATCTTTTTGTGTGGATGTTGATTGCATTGTTTCCCTAAACAATAGGGAATTTTAGTTGTTTTATATAATTTGATAAACATCACTTTACCTCACTATATAATTGGAATTTTGAAGTTAAAAATTTTAAAAAATGCAATATAAAGAAAGAATATGACTACAGTTGATATAGTCACATATAGTCATATTAGACTATAGTCTTATTCAACTATAGTCATATTCGGCGTAGTACACTTGTCGGGGAAAAAAAATCAATTTTTCGTTAAAAAAAAATTAAGAAAATATGCCTATAATCTTATTCAACTATAGTCATATTCGGCGTAGTAAACTTGTCGGGAAAAAAAATCAGTTTTTCGTTTAAAAGAATTTAAGAAAATATTAAAAAAATATGAAAAAAAAATAATTAAAAAAAAAACTTCATCTTGCACGTGGGTTTTGATTTTGTATGTGAAGAAGCAATTTTTTTTTTTTTTAATTTGTTGGCTGATTTTATGGAGTATATTAAGGTGGTTTTTTATTTTTTTAATTATTTGGCTAATTTCAAGGGATTTGAATATTGAGTTGGAAAAAAATTACTATTATTTTGGCATTATTTAAGGAAAGGGACGTGTATTAATGGGATGGATTATTTTTGAGTAGGAGATTTTCTAATTTCAGAAGGGTAGTATTGGAATTAATATTTATAGGGGTTTATCACAAAGAAAGATTTAAGGGTTGGACATATCACCATTTATTACTCATCCAAGGGGTTTATTGCTAAAGACCCCTTATTCAAAATCTCTGTTTAATATGAAACTAATGTATAAACCATTCCACTAAATAATAGCCACTTGTCTCTTAAAAAAAATAAAAAAATAAAAAAATAAAAAATAATAGCGACATGTAAATATAATGGACAAAAATATTGCTGCGACGTGTTCACGTACGTACGTCTCTTTGTAAAGTTCAACGGCCATTAAGACATGGCTTCTCCACCACGATGCACCAGCTTTTCTTCCTTTGTGAAGACGACACTGTCACAAAATTTAAGCTATTAACCGACAAAAAAAGTTGTTAAAATAAGTTATATATAGGGCCTTTTTGCAGCTGCGCAACCCCGAAAAATCGACGTCGAAAGCTGAAGAAGATTGGTGCGATGCATGCCGTTGATCAGTTTATTACTGCGAGTATTCGCGAAATTAGTGAACGTATGAGTGCCGTGGTTTGTCGAAACTCCAACATATATATATCGGGCCGGAAGGGAACCCTAAATCTTTGTTTGCGTGACGTTGTCGAGGCTAATGTTGTTCAAGGTTATAAACGAAGAAAGTTTTCCGATTGAAGATGAGAATTCAAGTGGTACATAGTTTATAACTTTCGAGCATTGCTTCCCTCGGAAAAAAAGAAGAAAATAATCAAGAATTGCTCGGAAAAGTTTCGACATCGATCTTCCTCGTCTTTATGAGATCATTTGGCGAGCGTACGGTATGTTTATATATAAATTTATTCGTGTTTATAGTTGAGATTATATATCGCACAATTAATTACTACGTATTATAAGTCCAAAATAGTAACACAGCTTATTCCGACATCGAAAAAAATGTCGGGGGCCGGGGTTCCGGGCATCTATTGACTTTACATTGACTTTTACAGTGGGCCCCATTGTTGAGATCTGTTGTTTATTCTGTCGACCGAAAAGTTGGCTAACGGGTCTCGTTGAAAGGTTGGGTTCAAATTGTTCGTCACTAATTAGTTCGTTAAAGGGAGCATAAATATAATCCAAATTCTGAGTTTGAACGAGTTTGTATTCAAACATATTGAACTTTTATCGAGCTTTCAAAGTTGTACGTTTGACCGTGATTTGTTACGCAACCGAGTTGAGCTAGAACTAGCTTTTTGTCGAATCGAACATGCGATTTATCTTTTTTTTTTTTTACATATTTTATCATTTTTTTTACCAGTCGAACTCTAACTCGAGACGAACTTCATAGTGTTTCCAAATTATTTCTGCAGGTTCTTCCCGGTGGACCTCCAGCAGTCATCCAACAAAATCGAGACATTTTCCGGTGGTTTTTTTCTTTTCTTTTATTACGGTAATCAATTTATCCCAATTTAAAATATTCTTGGACCGTAAAAATAGGGTATTATTGATTAAAAAATAAGAGAAAATGAAGGAGTTTAAATTATGAAGGGACGTACGCTCCGTTATAAGAAAGAAATCGGATTCCATTAGTTGAAAGACACCTGTTATATTAAATTTGGTTTCTAAATTTAATTCTACTCTGAATTGATATATAATTTAATTTTATTTGCCACTAAATTAAGATGTAATATTGTAAAAGAAAAAAAAAAGTTTATTTGCAACTAAATCAAGAATGGGTCATATTTTGATTTTTCTCATTAATGATAGACTATGTCTCCGCGTTAGGTTTTTTTTTTATTATTGCTATTTTTATATATATATATATATATTTTAAAATAATTATATTTCAATTTTATTAATATTTTAATGTTCACACTTAAAGCACACGGAATAGAATTTCTAGCAGCACTTTCCTTCGATCACAAGCAACACTTCCAAATTAGGTTTTCAAAAAAAAAAAAAAAAAAAAAAAAAAATGATTTCGTGGTTTCTGATAACAACGCTGTTTAACCTGACCGGTTTCACGATCGTCCTCGTTGGGGAAGGTGAGAGACTGAGTTGCATACCATGGGCAAGAAAGACTCTACGCCCAAACAATCACAAGGGAGTCCGGCACTCGTTTATCCAGAGCTGCGGCGAAAAGCACGCCTCTTTCGACTCGGTGTTTCGGATTGACATCGACGGCTACGAATCTGAGATCACTATAAACTCAACCGATATTTTATATTCCATGAGCATCGTCTTCATCTACATGCGTGAAAAGCACGTTCTTTTGGTGCAAGGAATTGAGGAGAAGGGTTTTTTTAAGAACTGGCGTCGTTTCAGGTAACGTTAACGCTAGCTAGATATCTAATTTAAGATTTGATTATCTCGTCGTCTCTACTATAATTTTTTTTATATATGCGTATTTTAATCGAGGAGATAACACCAATTTAACACGGTAATCAAGAATAAATTAAAACCCTAATTGATTAACACTTTGTACGACGAATTACGAACTACGGTCGCCAACTTTATGCTACAATCTATTAATGAATTTTGCTCGTTCGGATACATGTGTATGTACTATATATGTACCGAAGATGATCGATATATATTACATTATGTCTCTAAATAAATATTTCGATGTAGAGCGATCATTTATTAGTTTGATACTAAACTTGAGCTTTGTTAACAGCTTCTGGATTTTTCAGAGAAAAAACGTATTGGATATAAAGGGACCCATATTTGTTATCGCACGAGTAGCCCTCCCACCATGGTTGAGGTAATTCAAATAAACGAAATCATTTTCTTTTTTTTTTTGGTGGCGTTTAATTTATAAATTAAGTAATTTATTTTGGTTTTGTTATATAATTAACAAAGAAGAAGTACTAATTAATGTTAATTTATTTTGGTGAATTCGTTTACAATTGCTAGATTGCAGCTCAGATTGATATTCAGTTATCATATTCAGGGATGGTGATAGTTAGCAATTCTTCAATATTTCATAATTGCTTCTTGAAATAAAGTTAGATATTTAGCAATGGGAGATTTTTTGTATGACGTCCTCGCGTTCAATAAAATAATTACTTATCAGCATGACTAATCTTATCTTGACAACCACACGAGGTCTGAATGTAGGTTACAATTGGTATAATTTCTACAATAACCTCGTTTTCTTCAATATCACAATAGCACTTTCTCAAACACATGTGCATGGCTACCTTAAATCCAGTATATAATCAATATTTTTCGAGCCATAACAAGGTCGTTGTAACACGGAAACAAACTTCGGGGTTTTTGTAATTCACCCTAATTAATTGTTTTCAATTTTTAGGTTGGCACCTCATATCACATTAGAAATATAATAAAATTAAACTTAAGTGCTTTGAAAATCTTGTTTATTACTAACTTTTTTGATAATTAGTAAATTATTTTGATGTATATTAATATGATTTACAGAGTCAACGGTGATGAGCGATCTTCTGTATTAGCAAATGCCAGCATAGAAGTACCCATTGAAGATTCCCAACTTGAGGCACCAAGGTAATAATCCCCACGTATTTGTAATTATTAAAATTCTCCTAATGTTTGTTTTCGGCTTACACTTACTCGGGGTATTCGTAATTCACCCTAATTGTTTTCATTTTTTAGGTTGGCACCTCATATCACATTAGAAATATAATAAAATTAAACTTAAGTGCTTTGAAAATCCTGTTTATTACTAACTTTTTTGATAATTAGTAAATTATTTTGTATATATTTTGATGTATATTTATATAATTTACAGAGTCAACGGTGATGAGCGATCTTCTGTATTAGCAAATGCCAGCATAGAAGTACCCATTGAAGATTCCCAACTTGCGGCACCGAGGTAATAATCCCCGCGTATTTGTAATTATTAAAAAATTCTCCTAATGTTTGTTTTCGGCTTACACTTACTCTCTTATGATATGATTTTTTGCAAAATCTTTTTGATTTTGAGGAATATTCCCTAAAAATGTCGATTCTACCATTAAGTATTGTTTCTTAGTTGTAGGTGGTCCTTGTATACCTTCTACAATAACCTCATTTTCTTCAACATCACATTGCAATATAACTAAACACTTCCTGGATTTTTTTATCAGACCGTCATAGAGCACATAGGCAAACATCTGTGCATGGTTACCTTCAATCCGTTTTCCACGTCCGCATGGGTATAATCGACATTTTTCTAGATTAGAATAATACAAAAGATTGCTTAATACCCAAGAATAAAATAGGGAAAGTAAAGATAGATGGATTTCATTTTATTTTATTATTATTTAGCCCTAAGTTCAGGGTTTTTTTCGTAATTAACCATAATTATTTTTTATTTTTTAGTTTGGCACCTCATCACATTAGAAATACAAAAATATATATATTAATTTTACTATATGATAATATCTATTAGTTCTATCAAATTACTTTCGTTAAACCATATATAAATTTAACTATGACATGTGAGCCAACATATTTTCATTTTTTTATTTATAAATATTTGCCTCCCCTATTTTTTACAGTACTTCTCATTTCCAATTTTTGGATTTTTTTATTTTATTTGCCTCACCTATTTTTAACAGTACTTCATCATTTCCAATTTTTAGATTTTCGTATTGAATATTTTAATGATTATTAATTTTGTTTTACTACGTTGGTTATATATATATATATAGAGAGAGAGAGAGAGAGAGAGAGAGAGAGAGAGAGAGAGAGAGAGAGAGAGAGAGGCTGCAGTTGAATACAATTGGACGCCTTTGATATTACAACTACCTAACGTCCATTCTTAAATACTACTTCCTTCGTCTAAATTTAAATGTCGTTTTGATTTGTTGCGCGCATATTAACGTAATCAGTAAATATAGACACATGATAGAAAAAAGTGTATAATATATATATATAAAAGAGAAGAGCTGATATTATTAACTAACAATATAATAAATACTTGCTTTGAAATTCCTGTTTATTATTATTTTTTTATAATTAGTAAATTATTTTCTATATATTTTGATGTATATTAATATTATTTTACTACTATGGTTACAGAGAGGCTACACATGTCAACGATGAAGAGGAACCTTCTATATTAGCAAATGCCAATATAGTAACCGCTGATGATTCCCAACTTGAAGCACCGAGGTAATTAAATCCCTCTAAAGTTTGTGTCCATATTACACTAATTTTGTTATGGTGTGATACTTGGCCAATTTTTTTTTATTTGAAGGAATATTCCACAAAAAATGTTGATTCCACCCTTAAAAATTTTCACTTAAATATAGGTGGTTTTGGCGGCTTGTACAATAATCTCATTGTATTCAATATCACAATACAATGTTACTGCCTTTTCTCAAACATATGTGCATGCATACCTACAAGCAGTTTCATGTTTGCTATGGTAGAATCAATATTTTTCGAGAACCTAGAATAGAAAAGATTTTGTGAAAAATCATACCATAAAAGGGTCGTTGTAAGACGGAAACAAATTTCCGGAGTTTTTTGTAATTCACCCTAATTATTTTAATTTTTTTAGGTTGACATCTCAAATAAAAAAAAATTAATATTACAAAAGAGGACTGATATTATTAGTTAACAATAATATAAATACTTGCTTTGAAATTCTTGTTTATTATTATACTTTTTTATAATTAGTAAATTATTTTCTATATATTTTGATGTATATTGATATTAACTTAGTACTATGGTTACAGAGAAAATGCACATGTCAATGGTGACGAGGGACTCTCTGTATTAGCAAATGACAGTATAGTAACCAATGAAGATTCTCAACTTGAGGCAACGAGGTAATAAACTCCCGCAAAATTGTAATTACTTAAACACCCTAGCTAATGTTTGTTTTCATCTTACACTAATTTTGTTACAGTGTGATAGTTCGCCAAATCTTTTTGATTTCGAGGAATATTCCCCAAAAAATGTCGATTCTACGTTAGAAATATAATAAAGACTTCATTGCTTTGAAATTCTTGTTTATTATTATACTTTTTTTATAATTAGCAAATTATTTTGTATATATTTTGATGTATATTGATATTAACTTAGTACTATGGTTACAGAGAAACTGCACATGTCAACGGTGACGAGGGACCCTCTGTATTAGCAAATGACGGTATAGTAATCACTGAAGATTCTCAACTTGAGGCAACGAGGTAATAAACTCCCGCATAATAGTAATTACTTAACACCTTAAGTTTGTTTTCATCTTACACTAATTTTGTTACAATGTGATAGTTCGCCAATTCTTTTTGATTTCGAGGAATATTCCCCAAAATATCGATTCTACGTTAGTAATATAATAAAGACTTCATTGCTTTGAAATTCTTGTTTATTATTAATTTTTTTTTATATAATAATTAGTAAATTATGTTGTATACATTTTGATGTATATTAATATTAACTTAGTACTATGGTTACAGAGAGACTGCACATGTCAACGGTGACGAGGGACCCTCTGTATTAGCAAATGACAGTATAGTAACCACTGAAAATTCTCAACTTGAGGCAACGAGGTAATAAACTCCCGCATAATCGTAATTACTTAAACACCCTAATGTTTGTTTTCATCTTACACTAATTTTGTTACAGTGTGATAGTTTGCCAAATCTTTTTGATTTCGATTAATATTCCCTAAAAAATATCGATTCTACATTAGAAATATAATAAAGACTTCATTGCTTTGAAATTCTTGTTTATTTAAATTTTTTTTATAATTAGTAAATTATTTTGTATATATTTTGATGTATATTAATATTAACTTAGCACTATGGTTACAGAGAGACTACACATGTCAACGGTAACGAGGGACTCTCTGTATTAGCAAATGACAGTATAGTAACCACTGAAGATTCTCAACTTGAGGCAATGAGGTAATAAACTCCCGCATAATCGTAATTACTCAAACACTCTAATGTTTGTTTTCATCTTACACTAATTTTGTTACAGTGTGATAGTTTGCCAAATCTTTTTTATTTCGAGGAATATTCCCCAAAAAATATCGATTCTACATTAGAATTATAATAAAGACTTCATTGCTTTGAAATTCTTGTTTATTATTAATTTTGTTTATAATTAGTAAATTATTTTATATATATTTTTATGTATTCTAATACTATTTTACTATTATGGTTATAGAGAGGCTACACATGTCAATGGTGGTGAGAGACCTTTCAAGTTTGCATATGACTGTATAGTAACCACTGAAAATTCACAACTCGAGGCAGCGAGGTAATAAACTCCCGCATAATCATAATTACTTAAACACCCTAATGTTTGTTTCCATCTTACACTAATTTTTTTATAGTGTGATACTTCGCCAAATCTTTTTAATTTCGAGGAATATTCCCCAGAATATGTCGATTCTAGATTATAAATATAATAAAAACTTCAGTGCTTTGAAATTCCTGTTTATTATTAATTTTTTTTTTTGATAATTAGTAAATTATTTTGTTTATATTTTGATACATATTAATATTAATTTAGTACTATGGTTATAGAGAGGCTACACATGTCCACAGTGATGAGGGACCTTCTGTATTAGCACATGACAGTATAGTAATCACTGAAGATTCCCAACTTGAGGCAATGAGGTACTAAATTCCCGCATAATTATAATTACTTAAACACCCTAATATTTTTTTTTCCATCTTACATTGATTCTGTTACAGTGTCATAGTTTTCCAAATCTTCTTGATTTCGAGGAATATTCCCCAAAAAGTCGATTCTACATTAGAAATATAATAAAGACTTCAGTGCTTTGAAATTCTTGTTTATTATTATTTCTTTTTTTATAATTAGTAAATTATTTTGTATATATTTTGATGTATATTAATATTGTTTTACTACTATGGTTACAGAGAAGCTACACATGTCAACGGTCATGAGAGACATTTCGTATTAGCAAATGAGAGTATAGTAACCACTGAAAATTCCCCACTTGTGACAACGAGGTAATAAACTCCAGCATAATCTTAAGTACTAAAATGCCCTAATGTTTGTTTCTGTCTTACACTGATTAGAATGTCACTGCACTTAATTCCTGGATTTTGCTTATACGGACCATGTATCGTAGAATACATAAACAACCTTTTTAAATATATGTGCATAGCTAGCTACCTTCAGTCTGTTTCACATCTACAATGTAGAATCGACATTTTTGTAGGTGTTAATAGTACAGAAGCTTGGTTAATACCCCACAATAAAATAGGGAAAGTAATATGATAAAAGATAGGTGGAGTATTTTTTATAATTTAGCCTCCTAAGTTCAGGAACTTTTCGTAATTAACCCTAATTAATTTTATTTTTTAGGTTGGCACCTCGTCGTATTAAAAATACAAAAAATAAAAAAAAATAAAGAAATTTATATATTTATTACAAATTAATTCTACTCATTTCCTATTTTTGATATTCTTATTTGAAATAGAGGGTATAATTGTTTCTCAAGTAATAAATTAAGAGTGATAGAGGGTAAAGTTGAAAATAATGCAATTTCAGTATCTATTTTGTTTTCATGAACCGAGAATTACGACATTTACTAATAGAAGAGCTGCATTTTCAGTGGGGAGGAACAAAAACTCGATCACGGCAGCCAAATCTCTGCTCCGGAAAATGGTGGCAGAATAAAGTCAATCATTGATCAATTTTCTGCTTCAGTTAAACAATGGAGAAGTTATCGTCTGAACTCCGTTCAGAAACTCAACGGATACCATATTACGTTCCTTATGATGATTGCTGCATTATTCGGTTACTACGTTGGCTTATCTGGTGTTACACTCGATCAAATACATCTGTTAATATATAATCGCATAAAGGCAGTTATGTATAAACTAATGATGTATGTAATGACCAATGTATTTAATCATCTCAAAGACACCGAGTTTTGTAATTATAATGCGTGATGTATGTATTACCTATCGGATTTGTATCTCGTGATTTTTTTTATTTTTTTTTCATTTTTTTATATGTGTAATTATTGATACCATTGACGTTGAACTTGGATTTGGGCATTATTTGTAATTTGTTATGAATAAATATGTGCGTTATTTTTTTTTATTTTTTTTTATTTATATTTTGTAATTTTTCATTTTTTGGGATATGGTTCGATGAGATATATCATTAGTCAGAAATATTTTATGTAATCGAGTTTCGTCGAACCACTTCATTGAATTTTATAAGCTTGGTTTTTAAATCCTTAAAACCTTGATTTTACGCTCCATTTTTATGCAAAATTACACGAAGATCAACATTTATAAAACTTTGGTAATCCTTTGTTAGTATATAATACAATCACGTGCATACAAATGTTTTCGATGTAAATCGAATTTCATACCAAAATGTTTTCGATGATCGAATAACACAGTACTAAATCGATTTCATCTTTCAACTCTGCAAATCTTAAGAAACTCAATATATTTGTTAGACGGGTAGGATCGAAAAATATGTAATTAATACAATATTTTCGATCCGACAATAAACCACTGAATTTCACACTAATTTATTAAATAAAAGGTAAATTACAACCAGTCCCTAAGGTATGGTCAATTTACGAAAAACGCCTCTTATTTGGATAATTACATCTACCCCCTCAACTATGATTTTTTTCTTACTCCTCCACCCTTATGGTGTTAAATTCAACATAATCATCTAGATTTCATGGTATGTGCTCTAGTTTGTACTCGTTTTGTGTAAAAATACAGTTTCTGATGCACCACATTCTCATATATATACAGGCCAAAAATCACATATTATGATCATCTTACTTAAAAATGTGTAGTTCGAATGGGATAAAACGGGTACAAAAGTGATAATAATCTATATAATATCGAAAATTCCACGAAATTTAAAACTGGGTTTATAGTTGAGGGGGTGATTGTAATTACCCAAACATGAGGGGGTTTTCATAATTTAACCATACCTCAGGGGTAATTGTAATTTACCCTTAAATAAATAAATAAAGTATGCTAGTGCTCATTAAATACAAAGTCAACGAAATTTCACATGCATAGTAATGTTGTGATGCTATATTTTTAAAATAAATTAATTAAGCATGATGATTGGTGGGAAAATAATAAGTTAGCAAATGTTCTTAGAAGACTTATTACCAATTCAATCACAAACTAATCTCAACTAGTGGGGATCTATTTAATTATATCACGTACGGATATTTGAATTATAGTACTATAGATGGGAGACAACCTAGTTGGCTTAAATTTATTTCAATATTTCTTTTTCTAAAAAATTAATTATATATATACATTGCGAGTGGAGATAACATGTAAGCAAATTAAATAAAAACAGAGACTTTGAAATAGTAAATGAAGCAACTGATCACTAACACGATCAGTTGTCAGCAGCGAATCCAGAATTTTAAGTTTGGAGGAGCCAAATGCATTAAACAGATTCTAAGGGGCCATCGCAAAACCGTTAATTAATACTCTTGCACATAATTTCTTTTTATTTATATATAAATTAATAGAAATTTGTAAAATATTGGGGGTTGTGGCCCCCCTTAGCCCTATGGTGACGGTGACGCCACCAATGGGCACTGACGCACATGTATATTATATGTGTGCGTCAATGTGTCCAATTTGGACATGATGCAGAGCCTAAGCGATGACTTTTGATTATATATATATATATATATATACAGTGGCGGATCTAGCTATAGTCTAGGGGGTGCAGTTGCTCCCCCTTGATTTTAAACAAATAGTACTGTTTTACATAAATTTAGCAAAAAGGCTATTGGTTGAGGTGGTAAAGATATTCTCCTTCCATAAATAGGTCGCGGGTTCGATATCCCACCCTTTCAAGCTCTGATTCATTTTTCAAATCTCAACATTTTCACATTTTTTTCACTTTAAATAATTCCACAATTCACCTAAAATCTTTAAATAATTCCACAATTCACCTAAAATTTATAAATTCTAAATTTTTGGTCCACTATTTTTTCAAATCTTAACATTTTCACATTTTTCTCTTCAAATAATTCCACAATTCACCTAAATTTTGCCTCAAATTTGTAAATTGTAAATTTTTGGTCCACTATTTTTATAAAGTGCTATTAAAAATTTTTTTTCTACAATTTCGAACCCCCTTGGCAAAAATCCTAGATTCGCCACTGTATATATATATATATATATATATATATATATATATATATATATATATATATATATAAATAGAAAGCATGCAGACCTATATAGTTAACCTTATTACAGGCAAATTAAAGCTATATATGTATATATACATATACATACATTGCATGCATATAAATTTATAGAGATATAGATATAGATATAGAAATAATGGATGTATTACGGCACGACAAGGAGGAAGCGCGACATCTGCAGAAAGAGGCATTTCAGCTAGCGAACTATTACTTCGTGTTCCAAGGCGTAATTTTGGTGGCCTTTTACAACACGCCGTCGGATCTAAAGTGCAAGTTCGGGTGGATTCCGTTTGTCCTCTCCTTATTGGCCGGAGTTCTCAACCTGTTGGCTCTTTGTGTGATCATGGTCAAGTACATTCACAAATTGAACGAGATCGCTACGCAGGTTATGAGAGACCCCACCCGCAACGGGAACCCGGGTTCCGTAGAGTGTGAGCGCCGCTGTAGGTTTTTTATTGTCGCGTTTTGCATGTGCCTCTTCCTTGCCTTTTTCTGCGTCACCCTTGTCGGGTGTTGGAAAGTCACGTGCGCCGCCACCCCGCGGCCGCCACCCTCGCCGGCCCCCCATTGAATCTCACGGGACTAATTAGTTACACGCCGGTGGAGAGATATTATATATGTTACATCTGGTTATTTAGACTGGATGGAAATGAACTGTAGATCTATATATAATCATACACACATTCATGTGTATGTGTGCTTAGAGGATAGTTATTTAATCAAATTTACTGTTTAATAAATACACCTGATGCAAATAATCTGATGTAGCATCTAACTCCACGAAATTCAGATTGCAAACTTTACGTCAAAATTGGTATTATGATTATAGGGAAATTAAGAATCATTTCTTAATTGGTGGAACCAAAGATATTTAAAATTGGGCTAAATTGATATAAATGGGCCCTTGAATTATTTACTTTTGCACAAATAAATATAAAGTCTAGCCCAAATTATTGGGCTTTTATCGTCTAAGGTGAGTACTATACTATATATACTGTACACATAAATCTCTCTCTCTCTCTCTCTACATGCATGCATTATGCATAAACCACAAAATGCCAAAAGTCTGCTAAAATTGGATTTTTCTTAAAATCATTATATATTAAGATTACAACACTTCAAATCTGAACTGAGATTTTAAAAAAAATATATTTCCTCAAATAATCCCAAGTGATCAAGAAAGGACAAATCCGAGTTTGCACGAGTCATGACTCATCACCACCACTTGGCTAGCTTTTGATATTTATCTAAGATATTATGCAACCCTTTCCCTAATGAATATTTTTCATATATTATTTATTAACATTTATATATTTTTAAATTGAAATATTATAATCTGACTAGGCTTGCTACCTAGCTAGTATAATTATAGCTACTCCAAATGCTGTGGAGAAAATAGAAAAAGAAAGATAGAGTACAATTTCAATGATTAAAGAAAGAATTGCAGAAACACTCATCTTCCATTCCCTATATATTGCATGACAGAAATTATATATATTTATCTTTTTTATTATTAATTAAAAAAAAAAAAAAAAAGAATACCCATAGTAACTCGAATTGTACCGAATAACATCCCTCGTATAATAGCTCCCAAATTTCTCAAGAAATGTAAACCACACTACTGATTAGCCATGGTTTAGCAAGAATCGGGGTTTAATTTAAATCAGATCAAATAACATCATACTGATCTTTTACTCCATCAATTAAGTCACTTGTTACACTCGGTTTTGTATCTAATTAGTGTTTATATATATTGATAATTGTGTGTAGGGGGGCATATTATATTCTATTAATGATGTTAAATAATAATAATAATAATAAAAGATAGATTGTGATGAATGATGAGTTAGTGAAGGTGATATAAAAGGTGGGGACTGGTTGTTTGGGGATCGCACATGCCAATCACGCTTTCATCATTACATTTCAGAATTACAAAATGCGTTTTTCGATCTTTATTTGTCTTGTAATTATTTAATTTGTATGTATGAATTATTTCCAACATGTATGTATGATTTTGGGGAGGAACATAACACTCAATTAAAGCATCTACTACCTAGATTCTGTTTCTTTTTCATCATTTTTATTTGACCATATATACTTTTAGATTTTCTTCACGTCCCTACTATGATTCTCAATGTTTATCAATTTTTAAAAATAATTATTAATATAAGGAAAAAAAAAATCATCAATTGGTTTAATTAGTGGTTCGTTGGCTGGCTCGATTGAGTCGTACGATATTTTTTTGTGGTTTGTTTGATTCGTATTACCCTTTGAACGGCATAAGTGACTTTTTCCGACGAGGTTTAATTTTTTTTATATACAATCATAAATATAATTTGGTTTTAAAAAAATATTTTTATTAATAAGTAAATTTTAAAGGTATTAATGGTTTTAGAAAATGGTTAGGGCCGCACAAATATATTGGTTGAGTTCTGATTTTAAAATATTATTTATATTTATATTTAAAATTCGATTTATATTCCAGAAATTCACTTTTTTTTTTCTATAAAAAAATGGAATCACCTAATTATTGAATTTTTTCTTCAATAAAACACTAAATAATTTGCTTTTTCTTAAAAAAAAAAAAAAAAAAAAAAAAAAAAAAAAAAGCAAGCGATAAAAAGTAGTGAAGAAAAGGTCAACATTAGTACTACTGGCAGATAGCAGTGCGCAGCCGTTTGATCAATTTTGAAATCTGCGCACGATGCGACTCCCTTCACCCATCAACGGCTCACAGGCCCCCAAAACAAAAATTGACCCCCACCCCCCAAATTCACCCACTACCAATAACTTCACCGGTTTTGAACCGGCAATCAATTCTTTTTTTACCAAATATGGTAATTAACAAAAATAAGCAAAAGGGTTTTCGACACGTGTCCTTTTTGCATGATCAATACCACAAGCCACCGTCAACTCAATTAGATCATCATCAATCACTTGTTTTTTTTTTATTGGGTTTATAATTAATTTTGGTCTAGTTGATTGTCACATCTTATTGCACGGATTGAGTATTTTGATTCAGTCCAATGCTTTTGCACGAGGGAAACTACAATGTTTCAAAAAAATTTATCTTAAATAATAGGGTAAAATTACGGTGAACCGACGAAATAAGGTTAAATTATGAAAAAAATCGAATATTTGGGTAACTACAGTCATTTTCCTGAACTTTGAATCTTCTTACATGTTGACATTCGTTGTTTCAGATTTAGTAGAAACTTCTAAATTACGTAGTGTAATCTCCAGTTTGTACTTATTTTATCCCATTCAAACGCCACGTTTTGAGATACGATGATTATAAGATGTGTTTCTTGGCTTGTAAATATCAAATTGCGATAAATGAGAAACTTCATTTTTGCATAAAACGAGTAAGGGTGAACGTGCAAGAAGACTTATATTTAAAGGGATGGTTATAATTACCCAAACTTAACGGTGTTTTTGGCAATTTAACATTAACTCAGGGATATATGGCCGTAATTAACCCTAAAAAATATAATATTCTATATAGTTTACATGCATTATTGGAGCTTAAGATAGAAGTTTAAATAAATAAATAAGCACCTTATGCAATGGAAAACTTATATACACCACATTAGGCTAAAATCAAATTGTCAAACTCTCAATATGTCATTAAACACTTAGTAATATCTACAAGTGTTAAGTTCTGATGATCAAATAAAAAACTAAAATATCAAGTGAAAATAAAACATACATATAATATACATTGTTATTATGGCCTGGCCTGCAACAAGTAAAGAGAAAGGCACAGAAGAATTGCTATTTCCAAAAATTAAAAAAATAAAATAAAAATTGATATATATAAATTAAATTAGCATAGACAGCTGTTGAGCAGAAAGAGTGTGACGACGGAGAAGGCAAACGTAAGATCAAAGTCGTGGCAGTGGAATTTGACACCGGTCGGAAAAAAACAAACCGCCACCACCGCTCTGCATGCATGCGTACGCACGATACATGCATTTGTGTGACTTTTCTAATATTAAATTAATTAAGGAGAGTGGTAGTGGTGGTTGCAGAGTTGAAGCGGTCGGAGAGTTATAAACTCGCCGGCAGCCCCACCATAAGGAGAAAGAAACAGCCACCGCCGCTCTGTAACGCACCACCGCTTCCAAATAAACGACAATTCTCCCACCACCGATAACTATATTAACTTGTTACAAGATTTATTTTTAATTGACAAATTAATAGTATACGGTCACTCGAAGTGAACTGAATGAGATTAAACCGTAGTACGAGTGCAATAATTTGCAAACCACGTAAGATTAATGAGACGAATTCGACGGAATATTATAGTTTGCAACTTTGCATCTTTTAAATTTGCACTAATTTCACATTTTGGTCCCTCGTGTTTAACAAAATTACATTTGGTTCTCATGTTTCAAAAATTTAACACTTTAGTCCGTTCTATCAATTTTTCGTTAGTATTAACGGAATCAAGTTGTGCTCTCACTGCTTTAACTGACGGGCAAACAGTATATTGATGGAAACGACAAAAAATGTTAAATTATTGAAACATGACTACATAAAGGACCAAACGTGTTTTTTTTTAATAAGAGGACCTAATGTAAAATCAGTACAAGCTTGAGGGATGAAACTATAAATATATATGATCTATATATTTTCAAACTTATTTTAATTACCAATTTTCGGGTACCCCTTATTGCAATTAATATTCAGATAAATAAATATATAATGTGTCATTTCACTTAAAAATGGATAATTAAATCGCTGACGTGTTCCTATATTTACACGAAAATCAGGAAATTCGAGTGGGCCCCGGCCTGTGAAAAAAAAAGTGAAAGAAGGTGAAATAAATAAAAAAAATAGACAAGTGGAGGTGACACGTGAGTGGTGACGTGGGCATGAGATCACGTGACCATAAAAATTCCCAAGCTTAACAACAACTGACGCTTACTTGACTATGCCCCTCCCGTACCAATTACCGAGACCACCCTACCCGCCACCCCTATTTTACACTTTGGTTATTACTTTTTTTTTTCATTTTTTTATTATTATTATTATTTTATTTGCTTTTTCTTTTTAATTGCAAAAAGAAAATCAAAATTCATTTTAAAACTTTTGCCTTTGTAACTAATATGATTATTTCAATGATTATTAATACGTGCACAATGATTAGTAGTACCGATTCCACTCATTCAGCTTTATATCAAGGTTAGTTATTTTAATTTACAATGTTATTTAGATTTTTTGAAACTTATATCTTACCCCCCATCTATTTATTTATATATAATTAAACATAGGACATTACAGTCACACCCTAAAGAAAGGTAAATTACGAAAAATACCCTAATGTTTGGATTATTACAGTATTTCCCTCAACTATAAATCTTCTTATACGTCTATCTTTATGGTGTCAAATTCAACTCACCTTATGGAATGTATTCTAATTTGTGCTTGTTTTGTGCATAAATGTAGTTTCTCATTCACCACAATCTAATAATTACAAAACTAAAAAAACTATATCTTATGATCATCTTGCTGCAAATGGAGTTCAAATAGGGAAAAACGGATACAAACTGGAGGATATTTCTTATAATCAAGAAGATTCTACTAAATTTGACACCGCACGGATTGTCGTGTAAGAAGATTCATAGTTAAGAGGGATGATTGTAATTATTCAAATATGATGGGTATTTTCGTAATTTGACCATATATGAGGGGCGACCGTAATTTAACCTTAAATATAATATTAAAATCTCCACTGAATGTAATAATCTTGGAAGTAATTATTACATCTATGTTATATTTCTAGTATTTTCTATTAACTAATTGTCATTTTAATCTTGGAAGGAATCACTATCTGTTAGATAATATTTATCTATACTCATTATATTAAAAGTTACAGAAAACAAAATGAATTGAGTATGATCTGTTAGATAATATTGAAAAGCAAAGATCAATAAATAAATAAATAAATAATGAATACAAGTAATAAATATTAATGGTGTTCACCAGTCACTGAAAATAATCCAGCCAACCAAATCACAGATAAGTTGGCTACAGAGAAATTATCAAAACTGAGTTGAAAAATTAAAGACAAGTCATAAAAAGAAGGGAAATTAAATCATGACATGATAGATGTAGATGGTATGAAGAATACTAACTAGTAGTAGTCCTAGTAGTGAAGTGGGAGCCAACCAATTTTTTTTAATAATATTCTCCATAATTATTTTTTATATTTATATTTATTTAATATTTTGTTTAAATTCTTTCATTTAATTATTAGGTCAAACCAATGTTCTTAAATTGTTTTGATTAGGTTGTCTTGTTAATGTTTTTTTCTCAGCATGCATAATAAAAATGTATAATGTGTTAACAAGTATTGAGACAATTTTGAGTAGTGGAATATGTATTGTTTGTCTCTCTTTCTATATTCTGTTTTTTTTTCAAATAAAGATAAAAATAAAACTAGCTGTGCAAATAGTGCACTACAAATGCACTCGAATGAATTCAAATAAATGGCCAATGTATCACCAAACTCCATTATACTAAATGATACGAAGTTGTCGTAAAACAAATTGGTGTATTAATTAAGTATTAATTAATCGCTTCAAAGATTTTGTTCGAAGTTCGAACATATGACGTCCGCTCAAAACTAACAATCTATTTTCAACTTAATAACTGAAAAATGACGAAAACAAAACTCCAAGATATGTGCTAAAAATCATTATTAATCGACAAACGACGAAATGTTGCTTCAAACACTATGTTCGGATATATGACATGTGATAATTTTAAAAAACTACTTTTGATATTAATTGAAAAACGGCGAAAAAAAACATGCTAAATTTCAAAATCTACTTTTATATATTTTTATTGACAAACGTCGAAATGCATATCGCCCAATCATCCGTTATATATTTCTGTATACTTCGTAATTGGTCAATTCAAAGATTATGTTCAAAATACATGGCGTGCGCAAAATGTAAAAAATCTATATTTCTACTTAATTGTAAACCGACAAAGATATATAGTAACTCCAAAAGATTTAAATCTTCCTTATTGGTATACCAATAACGATCGAACACTTGTAAAAAAACGAACATTTTTCGGTTAAAAATGTTAAAACTTCGTAAGACCTTAACCGTTAATCAAAAGGTACAATAACGTATTATGTCAACCGAACATCTAAATCCGAATTATCTTTTATAAAGTTAGCAAGTTGTATATCCAATAACGAATTATTTCTTATATATTTTCGAGTAAGCTTAGCAAGATCATATAACCATCAAAGATATATTGGTGGTGCACTCAATTTTTGATTGGGATTGAAATTGGTGTGCAACTTATCTTACTAATATATACATTCAAGATACTTATTAATTTGATTTGATTAAAAAATAACACCAATTGCATATTTAGGGCGATCGCTCAAAGCACGCAAACCGCACAAGAGATGCATGCAAATCACACCAGCTTTGTTGTTCAAAACACTAGGCTACTCCAATGGTCTTTTCTATATTTTCGAGTAGTAATTAGTCGCTTCAAAGATTTGGTAAGGAGATATGACGACGTGCGCTAAAGATTAAAAACCTATTTTTCCACTTAATAATTGCAAAACGACAAAGATCAAACTCCAAAATAGTTGCTAAAAACAAAATTAATTGACAAACGACGAACATGCTCTTTTAATGATTTTGTTCGAACATGTGACGTGTGCTAAAAATTAAAAAACCACTTTTTATATTAATTGAAAAACGACGCGAAAAATCCAACAAAACGTGCTATAATTCAAAATATCCTTTTATACATTTTTATTAACAAACGACGAAATGAATATCGCCCAATCATCCGATATATATATTCGTGTAGTGCGTAATTGGTCACTTCGAAGCTTCTACATGACGTGCGCTACACGTCAAAAAACTATTTTTCTACTTAATTAAAAAACGACAAAGACAGTAAAACTCCAAAAGATTACAATTTTCCTTACCGATAAAGCAATAACGAACGAACACGTGTCAAAAAAACAAAATCGAACATCTTTAGTGCGAAAACGTTAAAACTTCGTAATACCTTAACCGTTATTCGAAACGTAGTTTTTCAACCGAATATCTAACTAATCCCAATTATCTACTATAAAATTAGTAATCAAGTCATATTTCTTTTATTTAAATTGTATATATATTATTATATAGTAGATGCGCGTGAGAAGCGGTAGAGCAAAAAAGCGAGTGGGACAAGTGCGATATCTTTCCCACTCTTTTAACACTATTTAAGCACATAGAAACTCTTCGGCAAATCAGATACTCATATGATCTCTCTCTCTCTCTCATCTCTTCCACCCTGAAAATTAAATTGCCAATAAACACCCTCTTATTTCTGCACAACACAGAAGATACAAACAGCCTTGAGAAACAAAAACATTTCATTTTACACACACAATAATAATACTAAATAATAAATAATAAATAATAATAAAGTAATAAATAATAAATAAAAAATAATAGCAATCCTTTCCTTAACCTTCACGCCTCCATTAAAACCTCTTACACCAAAAAACCCTGTTACACTCTCTGTTACTACATTATTGTTTTCTCTCTCTCTCTCTCTAGATCTTCTCTTTCCACCTCTCTCTCTCTCTTACGCATTGAAAATCCAGAAAAAAACAACGTTTGGAGAGGTTAGATTCTCCTAATTTCCTCACCAAACAGCACTAGCGTTTGCCTCCTTCTTCCCCTTCAGTACTCATCTGTTTATATAAATGCCGCTCTTCTCCTCCACGCTTTCTCAGGCAAACCCAACACAGTACTTTCTCTCTCTACTTTTTCCAGTACTAGTACTGTACTGCTAGAGTTTGTTTCTCTCTCTAGAATAACCCAAAACCTAGCTCTAGCTCACTTTTCTATAATGGGTTCTCCTTCTTTTCATGACAAAAAAAGAGAACAGAGCAGAAACTGCGTGTTCGTGCACGGCCCCATAATCGTCGGCGCCGGCCCCTCCGGCCTCGCAACCGCCGCCTGCCTCCACCAGAACGGCGTCGGCTCCGTCATACTCGAGAGGAGCGACTGCATAGCTTCTCTCTGGCAGAACAGAACCTACGACCGCCTCAAACTTCACCTCCCCCGCCAATTCTGCGAGCTCCCCTACATGAATTTCCCCGACAGCTTCCCGAAGTATCCGACCAAGCACCAGTTCATCTCTTACATGGAGTCCTACGCCGACCGCTTCTCCATCAAACCGAAATTCCGGCATTCCGTCACGGCGGCGGAGTACGACGACGCGGCGGGGCTGTGGAGGGTGGACACTCACACTCACACACAGGAGGAGGACTTAGTGCAGTACTGCTCGAGGTGGCTGATCGTGGCCACCGGAGAAAACGCGGAGCCGGTGATGCCCGAGATTCAAGGGATTGAGAAATTCAAAGGACCCGTTTTGCATACGAATGTGTACAGATCCGGATCCGAATTCGCGAAGCAACGGGTCCTGGTTATCGGGTGTGGGAATTCGGGTATGGAAGTTAGTTTGGATCTCTGCAGATATAATGCTAGCCCCCACATCGTCGTCAGAAACTCTGTATGTATTTATTTTCACCACCTTTTGTTTTACAATAATTTTAATTAGAGAAAATTAATTAATTAATTAATTATAATTAATTGCAGGTGCATATATTGCCTAGGGAGATGTTCGGTATTTCAACTTTTTCACTAGCGATGATGCTACTAAAATGGCTGCCGTTAAACCTAGTCGACAAGTTTCTTCTCACGGTGGCCAATTTCAACCTCGGAAAAACCGAACGTTTAGGTATCCGCCGCCCTAAAACCGGCCCCATCGAACTCAAGAACGCCACCGGAAAATCGCCGGTTCTTGATGTTGGCGCCCTTTCCCAAATCAAAGCCGGCAAAATTAAGGTAACTAATTCAATAATTAAATCCACATAACAAACACGTGTCAATATTTTAATTATTATTAATATATATATATAGTAATTAATTAAATTAAATAATAATTAAATGAAATGGCGCAGGTGGTGGAAGCAGGAGTGAAGGAAATAACAAAGAATGGGGCAAAATTCATGGATGGTCAAGAAAAAGAATTCGACTCTATAATTCTGGCAACCGGGTACAAGAGCAATGTGCCCACTTGGCTCAAGGTACATACATTTATCTTCTTATAATTAATAATATTTATTTAATTTAATTTAATGAATGAATTAAATAATTGACAATCACATATCGCAATCGGTTGTCTTACACATGCAGTGGGCTACAAAACGTTTTTTCTTACACTGTTACAGAGAAAAGAGGAAATCTGACGGCTTTTGTTTGGATCATCTTCCCAGTGTTTAAAAATTTTATTTTTGTTTCCATTTTCTCATCTGTTACTTTCATCAAATATTCTCTTTCTCTAATTAATCTTTTTTTTTATATAAATAAATAAATGATTTTTCTTTTTTATTTATTTATGATCTCGAGAGGGAATCTAGAAAAAAATTAAATGATGTTAAATTAGAGGGCTCAACTACTTTGTCTTTTATTACCACCTTAAAAAATAATATAGCTACTATTATATAGTAGTAGTAGCTGCTGCTGCTGCTTTGAACTAATGAATAATGATGATATGCAATTAAAACCAGTAGTAAATTAAATTAAATGTCTGTGTGTCACACATTATTGTTCTTTATTTTCTTGGTATAACCAATTTTTTTTTTTTTTACTTTCACCTTTTCCATAAATTAAAAAAATATAATTAAATTATTTTTTTTTTAGTTTCAATTTGTATTAAAAAAATTAAAATGTGGTCTAATATTATTATTATTATATTTAATTACAGGGAAGTGATTTTTTCACTAAAGATGGAATGCCGAAATCACCATTCCCTAATGGTTGGAAGGGGGAGAAGGGATTGTATGCGGTGGGGTTCACCAGAAGAGGGCTGCTCGGTACATCAGCGGACGCTGTTAATATTGCCAGAGACATTTCTCAACAATGGACGATGATCAACAAAAGATTCCCTTAACAGAGAAAAAGATACTGAAATAATAATAAATAATAAAAATAGAGAAAACGTATTAGAGTGAACAACGCTTTTAGGCAGAACCAGTCAGTTTTTTTTTTTTTTTTTTTTTTTTTTTTTTGTAGGTGGGGGGGTTTTTGATTTTTCAGTTGTAAATCAAACCAGTTTTGTATTTCGAGTCTGTTTTCTTTTTTATTTATTTATTTTTTATTTCCTAGGTTTAAGTTTGGGGATGTATTTTTCTTTTATTAATGTAAATAAATGTTTAAAATATATTCTGTCTTCTTCTCTTCATGTTTTATTGTTCAGTGTCCACCCTTCTTTTTTTTGAGTAATTAGGCAGAATTTCATGCGAATAATAATAATTTATTATTATTCTTAATATTTTTTTATTATTTTTTTCTATATTAATTTTGCTAATTACAAAAATTTCAAAATTCAAACCAAATTGTGTAAAATCCTTAGATCAACAATCTCTTATTTTTCAACCATCTAATTATACTTGCATGTTTCTTTCTTTTTATTTTTTATTTTTCTAAAAATTTTAGTTTATTAATTGCTTAATTTATTTAACAATTTCAATTTTATGACAATTAAGTTTATTTAATCTTTTGTAGAGTGAATTTATACTATCTATCACATTGGTATGAATGTTGATATTGCTCTACTATAACCTAAATAAATTACTAATAAATTTAATTATAATAGTAAGTCCAAATTATTATAATAAATTAAATAATATACCACTGCATAGTAGGTCCAAATCAAAAGAATTGTCCAAAATTCATAATACTCCAACGCAATTGCTAATCTCAAGGACAAAGAGAATTGTCAACTTCAGAGAACTTTGCACATTATTTAATGCAAAAATTGAAATATATATATAAATAATTGCATATTTTCCGTACAATTGATACTTATATAATATGAAGAAAAAAAATGTGTAATTAAAACTATAGTTGTAGCAGGTAATGTGGGAAATGGTCATCTCGTCCAGAAAAAAAAAAAAAAAAAAAAAAAAAAAGGAAAAAGAAAAAAAGAAAAATCCGATTTTAGCAAAAATAAATAATCAGACTGTACGTACTTGAAAAAGGCGTGTTTTTCCAAAGTCGCGTGTGTGTATATAAAAACATTAGCCATTGCCAAAAGCGGGGTAGAGGTTCTCTACAGTGAACGCGACTTTTACAGTGCTATTTTTGGCACTCAATTTTTTTCTTCTTAACACATTAGTTATTTCAGTTAACGGGTACGTTTTTTACACGCAAAAGAGAGAATCTATTGAATTTGCTTTTTCTGATTTAATCATTGCTACACGATTACATCACCACCACCATTTCAATCCTTTTTTTTCTTTTTCTTTTTTAATACAATAATAATTATTAATATGAAGATTAAAAAATTAAAAAATAATAATAATATTATTTGTCATGAGCCAAAAAAATTGAAGTATTTAACGTATA